>PVKS010028798.1:0-26025 GCA_004027875.1 Aplodontia rufa
CTCACTAAGCATAATTCTGTCCATCTCCATCCATTTGACTTCGAAAGCTATAATATCGTCTTCTCTGATGGCCGAGTAGTATTCCATAGTATATATGAACCAAAGCTTTTGTATCCACTCATCAAGTGAGGGGCATCTGGGTTGGTTCCATAATCTAGCTATAGTAAATTGAGCTGCTATAAACATTGATGAAACAATCCAATTTTTTAAGTGAGCAAAAGATTTGAACAGATACTTTACCAAAAAATAGATTAAAATAAACCTATACACATGGAAATAATACCATTAGGGAAATATAAATTAACTCTACAATAAGATACTACTGCACATCTGTTAGAATTTCTAAGATTAAAAAGAATCACCTTATGAAGGGTTGGCAAGGACACAGAACAAATAGAACTCTCAGAAGTACAGGATCTGCAATTTGCATTTTTCCTTACTTTCAAGCTAATAAGTTAGCTTGTTGTTTCATGGATGCTGATAGAAGAAGACATGAGACTCTTGGGATAGACAAGCAGTCTCATCACCACAAATCAAGCATCATGAGTATGTCTTTTGTATCAGTTCTTCTTGCAACTGCACCCCAGGTCCAATAGGGTCAACACGGAGGGCCCAGATGGATGTTGCACATGTGGTGGAAAGTATTGAATGAGAGGAGAATTGAGTTTGGGAAACCATTGCTTTATAGCAAGTAGGAAACAAGTTTGTTTTATGCTGTAAGAAGCAGCCTCGAGTTTGCTAACTGCAAAGACAATCCTGCAAAACAGCCTAGATGAGGGGGCTGGAGCAATGGCTCTGTGGTTACAGCGCTTGCCTGGCATGCACCAATACATGAGTTCAAATCCCAGCACCACATACACAACTAAGTGTTGAGCAACAAAAGCCACATGAAAAACTAAATAAAAATTTATTCTGGGGGTTGGGGATTTAGTTCAGTGGCAGAGCGCTTGCCCTGCACATGCAAGGCCCCGAGTTCGGTCCTCAGCCCTGAAAAAAAAAATTTATTCTGTCTCTCTCACTGTCCTTTTCTCTTTAAAAAGAAAAAAAAAAAAACAGCCTGTATACTGAATAGAGTGGTCAATGCCTACATTCTTGGCTTTCTGTGGCATAGGCCATTTTCAACACGTCTCCAAGCTACAGGATGGTGAAACCAATCAGCAGTATTGACCTCAGAGTCCCAGATTCATCCAATTGTGAATAAGTCCCAGGAAGGATCAGTAGGTCTTATTTTAAACATCCACAATATAGTCTCAGGCCAGTCTTTTTTTTAAGAGGGAGGGACAGTGAGAGAGAGAGAGAGAATCAATTTTATTTAGTTCCTCATGTGGCCTTCTTTGCTCCGAGACTTCCTTGTGTATGTGGTGCTGTGGTTTGAACTCACATTCTTGCGCATGCACTGAGCCACTGCTCCAGCCCCTAAGGCTAGTCTTGATCACCACACATAACATAACTAAGACCACCATAGCATGAGCAGAGGCATATGATTTTGTATCAGTCAGATTTAAATATGGCTGTACCAGTCTTTGTATTTGTACACACGAATGGAGTCCCTGTTCTGGATCTGACATTGATAGCTTCAGACTCAGAAAATACACTATTGGGCCATATCCACATGAGTTTTTGTTTTCACAGAACATGGTCAAGTCCAACAAATCTAGCAGCAGATAAAATTTCCAGTCTGATGATGGTCTGCCTCAAGCAAGCCATATAATTGCTTTACTGCTTTGCAATGCTGGACCTAAAGAGCAGAGACAATATGATTTGTTCTCGACTACTTCCCTGTACATCCTGGGATTTAAGGTATTTCCTCTCCAGGTCTTGGGTTATTGCTGTCCTTACACAGCCACAAAATCAGTGTGTCCCAACCCTGTAGCCATAAGTTCAACTTTTCTCCAATTCTTCTACTCACACCTGCACTTTTCAATTAGGTCAAATGTGAGTGGGACCAAGGGCATTTTTCTTTTCATTCAGAAACCTATTGTATTTTCCATCTTAGGCAGCTTGGGCAACTATGAGAAGAGGTAATGAGCAGTATATTAAACCAAGTTGTTATTGTCCCCATGTCATTCCAATAAGAGAATTTATGCAGCTAAACCAAAATTAAATTTAAATCTCCTAGAGATTTAAATTTTTGGCTGAGCTGCACCCCAGAGGGCATAACAACCAGGTTGGTCTGGAATTGCTATTAGGAGATAATAGCCAGGAGTGATTAGGCAGAATTCTGAATTTTTCAAGAGGTCTTTATAATTCTCCACCCTATTCATACTGATCATTAACCAGTAAGAGAAGATGATTCAGCCATGAAAAGAAATGAAGTACTAATACATGATACAACATGGGTGAACTTGGAAAACATGCTAACTAAAAGAAGCTAGTAGCAAAGCCTGTATATTACAGATGCTTAAACAACTATGTGAATATGCTAAAAATCACTGCATCGTTCACTTCCAAAGGGTGGATTTTATGGTATGTGAATTATGTCTCAAAAAGCTGTTATTTAGTAAAAGCTTATTTATCTCTCAATGATCCAGCAGACTGAGGATGATAGGAGAATGAAACATTTACCAAATTCTTTGGCTTCAGCCCCTTTTATTTATTTTTTTGGTGGTGCTGGGGACTGAAACCATGGCCTGGAGCATGCTAAGCAAGCACTCCACCCTCAGCCCCAACTTCAACCCTTTTTTTTTGAAGAGAGAGAGGAATAGAGAGAGAGAGAATCAATTTTATTTAGTTTTTCATGTGGCTTTTGTTGCTCTGACACTTCATTGTGTACATGGTGCTGGGGTACAAGCCCGCATCCCTGTGCAAGCCAGGCAAGCACCAAAACTGCTGAGCCATTGCTCCAGCCCCTCCAGCATTAAAGGAACATGTGTCTAAATAATTAGAGGAAAGTCTGGGAATGTCCTGCAAATAGAGAATATCAACAAGGAGAAAAAAAATTTTTTTAAAGAGAGAAGGACAGTGAGAGAGAGAGAGAGAGAATCGATTTTTATTGAGTTTTTCACATGGTTTCGTTGCTCTGACACTTAGTTGTGTACATGGGTGCTGAGGTTTGAATCCATGTACTCGTGCAGGCCGGGCAAGTGTCATAACTGCCAAGCCACCGCTCCAGCCCCGAGAAATTATTTTTTAAAAGTAGATATTCTAGAGTTTAAAAGCATAATAATTGGGGCTGGTATGGCCAAAGTTGTTGATCATACTAAAACATAAAAGCTATAACCCAAGAAATAGTCATATTCAATGAGTTTTCTGAAAGGAAGTCCTCAAACAAGATCAAAAGTTTATGTCAATACCCAGTACAACATGGCTTCTTTCACCATGAGACAAATACCCAGCTTTTGGCAGAAGTAACAAATCTGACATGGAGTGGAAGTTTCTGCATCAGAAACTTAGAGTCCTTTACTTTGTCGCAGACCATTACAGTGGATGCTTGATATGATCAATGTGATGGATCTAGGTAGCAACCATAGCCAACTGAATAGTATAGGCTTGATCAACAACTTGATTCTAGTTGGTCTCGGAAGAGAATGAGCCCTTACCATGTACATCTGAAGAGTGATCTACACTGTTTGACTGGCAGCTACAGTTCATTTCCAGAAACTGTGTCCGAAAGAGGCATGCCTTTAATTTGCCAGCCTGTAGTCTTCCAAGTGGAAGACCAGACAGTTGGGCCACTGGATCAAGAGTCAGTAAAAATATAGCCTCTAGGAGATAGCTTTCATTTAGCCCATTGTGCTAACTGGCCCTTACTGCAGTTGGTCTTCAAGAGTGGTCATTGGGGTTTCCCCCTCAACTGTATTTCTATATTCTTCTAATAAAAAAAAAAAGAGTGGTCATTGGGGCCACCCATCTAGTTAACACCATTAGCTTTCATTTTAGCAAAACCAACAGTGAACCAGGCCATCAGTGAACCAGGCATATCCATTTGAGTAATGAGACCTGTTGACACCTTCCCTGGTTGTTGAGTGTTTTTGTTTTTGTTTTGTTTGTTTTTGGTAGTGCTGGGGACTGCACCCAGGGTCTCATGCTTGCAAGACAAGCACTCTTCCTCTAGGCCACATGCGCAGCCCTAATTGTTGAGTTCTTGTTAGCCTATCCAAGATGGGATAATCAAGCAGAAGGGTCACACAGCCTCCATGGGTCAGGAGTTCAGTTTCAATAAAAGCTTTGTAGCAGGTTAGCCCCCTTTTTTTTTTTTTTTTGCATTATTATTACCCTTGGTGACTTTTAGGCAGGTAGTGCTGCTATCCTAGGAAAAGGCCATCTAACCTTTAAGACTCCTAGGATTGTTTCTGCTGAACCACTTGCTCTCAGTTCAACCAAACTTCTGTTTTCATTCCCCCCAGAACTCAAGGCCCTCACTGTTGATACAATTTATTTCAGGTTGGAGGGTTCCTGGTTCATCAGCCAAAGTTATATTGCCTTTTGCCTTTTGGGTAGGGTCATCCAGCTTCACTGTCCCATTTATCATGATAATATCCTTTCTTCCTCCAATCATGAGAAAAGTGAGTAACCACTACTCAGGCACCATTTAGATGGCTTGTTTCCATCCTCCCACTCAGTCTCATTAACAAGCAGGACAGTCGAAGACATTTACTCGCTTCCTACCTACCCACCCACCATTTGAGCAAGAACATTATCTACCAGATCCCTAGGAGTCTCATCAGAACCCAAATTCCTACCCTTGAGAACCATGTTATTCATCTTCCAAAAGTCATGTTTCTGTTTAGTATCCCATCCTCAATTTCTCCAGTCCAAAATTTGATTTCATCCTACTTACAAGCTAATAAATTAGAGTATTACTGTTTTAGGGATTCTGGCAGAAGATGCAAAACTCCTGGACACGGTGGTGAACAAAGGCATTTAAATACCTCCCTTCACGGAGCTTACAATGCAGAAGGGGGAGAAGGCATTGAACAAACCACACAAATAATTTTATTTCTGTTGTCTTTAAGAAAAATACAGATTGCCATGAGAGTAACAGGGAGTCCTTACCTGTGTTAAGAAGGCAAAAACTACTTGAGGCTTATTCTGTCCCAACTTGCAACTAGAGGAATTTAAGTAATAAATAGTAGCTTTGAACCACAGCACCCTGTGACATATCCAAAAAGTTCACAAATTCAGAATACTCATGAAACTTGATAGCAGCGTCTGTTCCCATTATTCATTATGCCTTGCTAAATCTTTCAACAGTTAAGAGCCAGTTCTATAAAAACAAAGGAAGTGGCTGTGGTAGAATAGTCAGTTATATGGTGCCTCAAATACATGGCCACTTATTTCAGTTGTCTGAAATGGGGTGAAACCTTCCCTTAAAGATTTTCTTTTCATAACTGAAGATAGAATTATCGTTTTACACTCAGATTCAACCTAAACTCTCTAAAACCTCAAATTACAGAATCCCAAGGCGGGCCACCCAAACTCTCTCCCATTGTTTCCTGGACAAAAATCAGATTGGGAACCCATGATGCTTCTGGAGTTCATAGAATGGCCCTGGGGAGGGAGGATAGGAGTGAAAAGATGGGATATTGGGGCAGGTTTGAGGTCCACTAGAAGGGAGAGAAGAATGACTTTCAGTTCAATACCAGGGGCTCACATCTCAGGCCTGACTTGCAGTCTGACTTCAGGTCACGCTGAACCCCTCTATTCCTTCCTTCATTGAAATACTACCTTGACTCATCTTAGAGGAAGGGAGATGAGCTCCTTGAAATCAGGAACAAAAATCTTCTTTCAATTTCTGTTTTCCCCATAGGATGAGCCCAAGGTTGTACACCTAGAAAGCATTCAACCATTGTGCTTCCATCTACGTAGTGTTAAGGGACACTAAATCATTTTTGCTTTTGAGGTACTGGGGATTGAACCCAGTTCAGTGGGGATTGACCTATCACTGAGCCACATCCCCGTTGTTAAGGGACATTTGAGAAGCAGTATAGTGGAATAATTCAAATCAGATCTTTTAACTCCTCTGTGTCTCTGTTCTCTCAAGTGTTAGACGAGGCTTCTGCCTATTTTATAAGGCCATTGTGAGAGTTGTGAGATAAGCTATGTGAAGCACTTAGCACAATAGTTGGTACATAGTAAGAGAAAATTATTTGATGGCTAGTATTATTATTCCTGCTGGGCTAGGCCATATCCAGAAAATTCTAGAGTGTAAAAAAAAAAAAAGCTAGTAATTAAGGAGAACAAAATGATAACCTGAGTCTTGAACTGTTATTTATATCTGTTTAAACTACAACTATTCATTTCCTCTTCACTTTGAGCAACATAAGAAGTAAGGGATTTACATCGTGTGAAAGGATTAAGCTTCTCCCAGGAGGCACTGTTCTTTTTTTATTTGTTTACTATTGTATCTCCAGTCTCAGTGATATTTGGTATAAAATAGATGTTCAACAAATATTTCAATTTGTTGAAACTAAATGAATTAATATATTAGAATGCATTGAGAACCTAAATGCTTGCTTTTGTGATTTTAGACCTTGAGGAAAGCCAATACCAGTCCAAAAATTGTTTCATTTCATTATCTGCCAAGCAATATTCTCTTTCGGGACTGGAGCAGTGGCTCAGTGGTAGATCACTTGCCAGGCATGCATAAGGACCCAGTTTCAAACCCCAGCACCACATACACAACTAAGTGTCAGAAAACAAAAACCAGATGGAAAAAAAAAAGATTATCTCTCTATCACACTCTCTCTCTTTAAAGAAAAGAAAAAAGGAAAGAAATATTTTCACTCAAGACCAAAAGGTTTTATAGAGATGCTACAAACCCAATCATATTGCTAAACAAAAGAGAACAAGAGCTTTAAATAATACCAAAGTTTCCTCCATGGTTCAATTCAATAATCCTATGTTAAAAAAAATCTCATGTGAAGTGGGAGGCTGTCTCAATTTTTTTTTTATTTTATTAATTGATTGATACAGCCTTTTGGACTTAGGATATCTTTTCACCTCAGCCCCCCAAGTTCTGGGACTACAGACATGGGTCACCACATCCAGCTAGGCTGTCTTAATTCTTCTTCTTTTTATTTATTTATTTAAGTTGTAGATGAATAGAATACCTTTATTTTATTTATTTGATGTGGTGCTAAGGATTGAACCCAGTGCCTCATGCTAAGCAAGCGCTCTGCCACTGAGCTACACCCCCAATTCACTGGCACTTGTGGCCTCTGTGCCAGACTGGGCAGCTCTGATTGGCAGGTGGCTGTAGTTACTAGGAAAAACTAGTCCTAGCAGGATTGGGTTGCCAGATAATTCCTGGAGAAAGCATTTGTGACCTGAATAGGTTGTTTCATCAGCACAGGGCTTCAGACTAGCTGGGTGTGTCAGGAACCACTGCAATGTGTAGAATCAACTTTCACAATTGTTATGGATTTTAGCACTTTATTGTAGGGATTCTTCAACCTTACCACGCAAGGGAATTATTTGAGGTGCTTGTTCCAACTGCAGAGTCCAGAGCCCCGAGCCCCACCTTCTGAGATTCTGATTCCTTAGATCGGGAGTGGAGTCCAGGAAACTTACGCATTGAGCAAGTTCCTCCCACCACCCATGATTCTCATGCAAAAGTAGCAGGCTCAAAGTGAAAAAATACCACTTTATGAAGTATTTAAAAACATAAGTTCTAGTTACAGGGTACTTATATCTTGTTTTGAAGTATCTTGAATTTCACACCATGAAGTTAAGTTCAGCAAACTTCAAATCTATGAAAACTGATAAACATTTGGGAAGAACAAGTTTCAGAGATAAATTCATACAGTGGCTTGTCCTATCCTATCTACAGATCCTATCTGGATACTTTAGGCCTTTGGGTGCTACTAGATTATGAACATTTTGGATACAGAAAATATATTACCTTCATCTCTCTATCTTTGGTACTTAACATAATGTCTGGCACACAGTATTTCTGTAAATGAATTACTGGGCTATTCAGACTGTGGTAACATTGTCTAATCATACTATGGCAATTCAGTTTGCTGTATTATCACCAGTGGTGACTTGGGTTAGAGTTAGTGCTTTCTTCGCCTCTGGTAGAGTGACTCTTAAAAAAAAAGCAAAAGCTTATGACTTCACTGCTACTCCACACAAATAAAAACTACAAGATTTTCAAAATACTAAGAGACTTCTGTCCTCATAGAGCTCCCAACTGGGGCTAGACACCAGCCAAATTACAAAGTAAGTTAGGCGTAGTATTCCTTCCTTATTTTCACACACCTGACTCTTCCCCCATGCCACTCCCTCCCGTGTAATTTAGGCTTTCAACCTTTCCCTCATTTCATGACCACCATCATAAAAATGTAGGTTCCGCTTTTTCAAATCTAGAGACTTTCTTTAAAATTGATTTAAACGTTAAAGGTGCTCACATTTAGCCCTTTAGTAGAAGGTTGAGACCTCCTTTCTCTATGCCTCTCCTGCAATCATTCAGACTACTTCAAAGGGTTCAGTAATAGAGAACACATGAACTCCTTGCAGAGCTCATCCCATCTTGTGCCTGCTTCAATTATAAAATTCTTCCTTATGTTTCAAAGCAAACTCTATTTCCTTGTAGATTTCCTCAGTAAACAAAGATTAACCCCAATTCTGCCCTGTGCCAGGTCCTGTGTTAAGCACTAAAATATGATAGATAAGACATAGTCCCACACATCTGATGAGTAAAAACTGAAATCTGACATGCCAACTATTGGCAGGTATGTAAGGAAACACAAATTAGTCCAAACACTTTGGGAAAGCAATCTGGCAATATCCAATGAAGTCGAAAATGTATTGTACTTGTCTCCATTTCGGGCAATCAGCATCTGGAATATGAAGTTAAAAAATAATAGCAGAATAAGCTCAAAGTAAGTGAAAAAATAATAAAAACCAAAGCAGAAATTAATGGAAAGTAAAACAATGCTTAGAAACTATCTGTACAATTAAGTAAAAAAGGAAACAAAATAAGCAAACTTATGAAGGATAAAAGATATGGCAGGTGAGGAAGAGATTAAATAGGTAAGAATAGTATGAACAATTTTAGGCCAACAAATTTGAAAATGTGAAATATATTCCAGTTGATTCAATAAGAAATAAGAAAATCTTAATCATCCTATGACCATTAAAAATTGCATCTAGTTTAAAAATCTTACCACTCTGGGGAGTTAGTGCAGTGGCTCAGCAGTTGCAGCACTTGCCTGGCATGTGCGAGGACATGGGTTCAAACCCCAGCACCATGTGCACAACAAAGTGACAGAACAACAAAAGCCACATAAAAAACTAAATAAAATTGATTCTTTCTCTCTCTCTCTCTCTCTCTCACTAACCCTCTCTCTTTAAAAAAAAAAAAAAAACAAAAAAAAAACAATCTTACCACTCTGATAAGCCTGGACAGGAAAGTTCAAAAAATATTTCAGTAGACAATCTTACATAAAGTTTCCAGAGAATTAAAAAAACAAAAAGGATAGACACTGCCAGTTCATTTTAGGAAGTAGAATAACTTTTATACTGAAATCAAAGACAATTACATTTTAATTTCAATCATTAATATATGAAATTATTTTAAATAAAATATTAGCAAACTGAATCTATAAATGTATAAATAGGCCAAATTGGGTTTATACTAGGAATGCAAAATGGATTCAGTAATGGAAAACGAATTAATCTAATTCACCACATTAACAAATTAAAGAAGGAAACCATATGATTGAATTATACCAATTCATAAAGAAAAATGCAACATCCATTCATGATTTAAGAAGGAAAAAAAAGGCAGCAGAAAGGAAACTTCTTAATCTAATACAGGAAATCTATACTAACACACATGTATAAAATGTTAAAAGCACTTCCTTTGTTGAAAAATTATCAAGCATGTTTTATATTATTCTATATCATACTGAAGATCCTAGCCAGTTCAATAAGATAAGAATAAGCAATAAAAGTTACAGGGCTGGAGTGCTGGCTCAGTGGTAGAGCACTTGCCTGGCATGTGAGAGGACCCAGGTTCAAACCCCAGCACCACATACACAACTAAGTGTCAGAGAAAGGCCATATGGATAAATAAAATTGATTCTCTCTCTCTCTCTCTAAAATAAAAGAATAAGAAATAAAAGTTAGGGGCTAGAGCAGTGTCTCAGCGGTGATGGTGCTTGCCTGGCCTGCACGAAGACTCAGGTTGGAACCCTAGCACCACATACACAATGGAATGTCAGAGCAACGAAAGCCGCATGAAAAACTAAATAAAATTGATTCTCTCTTTCTCTCTCTCTCTCTCTCTCTTTCACTCTCTCTCTCACTGTCCCTCTCACTCTTAAAAAAAAAAAGTAAAAGAAAGAAATACAAGTTACAAGGAAGCCAGCTCTGGTGTTGCACATTTGTAATATGAGCAATTGGGAGGCTGAGGCAAGTTCAAGGCCAGTCTCAGCAACTTAGTGAGGCCCTACACAACTTAGTAAGACTGTCTCAAAGTAAAAAATAAAAAGAACTTGGGATGTAGCTCAGTGGCAAAGCATCGCTGGGTTCAATCTTCAGTACAAATAAATAAATGTTACAAGGATTAGAAAGGAAGAAGAAAATCACAGTGGTTATTTGTGGATGTATGTTCATCTATGCAGAAAATATCTATAGATTAGTTACTATAATTTAGGGACCTTAGCAAGGTTTCTGGGTATAAAATTCATTTATAAAAATCTATTGGAGGGGCTGGGGCAGTGGCTGAATGGTTGGAGGGCTTGCCTGGCATGCACAAGGACCCAGGTTCAAACCACATACACAACTAAGGTCAGAGAAACAAAGGCCAGTTGCAAAAGTAAATAAAATATATTCTTTCTCACTCACTCTCTTTCACTTTCTTAAAAAAACAAATCTCTGTTGGATTAGGGCTGGGGATGTTGTTCGGTGGTAGAGCACTTGCTAGCATGCACAAGGCCCTGAGTTTGATACCCAGTACCACAAAAAATAACAAGAACAAAAAACCTATTCACGTTTCAACTTTCTCATCTAACAAACAAAATAGTACAGTAAAAAAAAGTCTGTTGGATTTTTTTTTTTTTTTTGGTACTAGGAATTAAACCCAAGGGTGCTTAACCACTGAGCTCCGTTGCCCAACCCTTTCTAGTTTTTATTTTGAGACAGAGTCTCACTAAGTTGCTTAGGGCCTCACTGAGACAGGCTTTAAACTTGCAACCCTCCTGCCTCAGCCTCCCAAGCTAATGGGATTACAAGGCATGAGCCACCATACCTGGCCTATAAAAATATAATTTGTATAAAGATACCATTTATAATAGCAACAACAACAACAACAAAAATACCTAACACTAAATCTAACAAAAACTGTGCAAGCCTTCAGGGGAAAAATTAAAACTGTAATTGAAAAAACATTGAAGAATAGCTAAATAACTGAGCACAGTGACACAGGCTTATAATTGCCCCAACCTGGAAGGCTGAGGCAGGAGGTCACGAGTTCAAAACTAGCCTTTGTGACCCAGGGAGACCCTGTCTCCAAATAAAAAATAAAATAAAAGGGGCTAGGGCATAGCTCAGTGGTAGCTCTCAGACTCTCAGTAGTAAAGTGCTACATTCAATCCATACCACAAAAAAAAAAAAGAAAGAAAGAAAAACTAAATAAATGGAGAGAGGCAGGAGTGGTGGCTCAGGGATAACAGTGCTTGCCTGGCATGTGCAAGGACGTGGGTTCAAACCCCAGCACCGTGTACACAACGAAGTCTCAGAGCAACAAATGCCACATGAAAAACTGAATAAAATTTATTCTCTCTCTCACTGTCTCTCTTTTAAAAATTAAAAAAGTAAATAAAAATAAATGGAGAGATGTGTTCATACTTTAAAAAAAGAAAAAACTTTTTTTTTCTTTTTTTTTTTTTGTCAGGGCTGAGGACCATACTTGGGGCCTTGTGCGTGCTAGGCAAGCGCTCTGCCACTGAGCTAAATCCCCCACCCAAAAAAAAAAAAAAAAAGCAGTTTTAAGGCTGGGAGTAGCTCAGTGGTAGAGCACTTGCCTAGTGTTTGTGAGGACCTGAGTTTGATCCCCAGCACCCCAAAAAGAAGCAAAATAACTAAAAAGGTATTTTAAGATGACACTTCTCCTCATATTGAGTTATAGATATAATGCAATTTCAATAAATATTCCAATAGTGTTTTTGTGTGTGTGTAATCTTACAAACTGATCCTATAATATATATGGAACTTCTCCTCATATTGAGTTATAGATATAATGCAATTTCAATAAATATTCCAATAGTGTTTGTGTGTGTGTGTGATCTTATAAACTGATCCTATAATATATATGGAAGAGAAGGAGCCAGTAATGGCCAAGACATTTCTTTTGTTGTTGTTGTTCTGGGGATTAAACCCAGGGGCATTTAACCACTGAGCTACATTGCCAGCCCTTTTTATTTTTTATTTTGAGACAGTTTCTCGCTAAGTTGCTTAGGGCCTCATTAAATTTCTGAGTTATCTCTGAACTTGTAATCCTCCTGCCTCAGCCTCCCAACCCGCTGGGATTGCAGGCTTGTACCACCAAGCCCTGCAAATATCTGATGTTCTGATAGCTTGTGACTGGTGTCTAGTAGTAAGCAAGTCTTAGATACTCGTAGTGCCTATAATCCCAGCAACTCAGAAGGCTGAAGCAGGAGGATGACAAATCCCACGCCAGCCTCAAAAACTTAATAAGGCCCTGATCAATGTAGCAAGACCCTGTCTCAAAATAAAAATAAAAAAATGGGCTGAGGATGTGAATCAATGGTTAAGGACACCTAGATTTAATCCCTGGTACCAAAGAAAAGAAGAGAAAAAAAAAGAAAGAGAGAAATCTGCTGGTAATATTTTTGAGGATCTCTTGTATGTGATGAGTCATTTCTTTCTTGGTGGTTTTTGTTTTGGGCTTTTGAAAATCTAATTATGTGTCTTTGTGTGAGCCTCTTCGAGTTTATCTTATTTAGAGTTCCCTGGGCTTCTTGAATGTTATATTATAGAATTCATCAAATTTTGGAAGATTCAGTCATCATTTCTTCAAATATTCTCTGTTCTTTTTCTCTCTTTGCTCTTCTCCTTTTGGGACTTCACTATGCATATGTTGTTCTGCTTGATGGTGTCTCTTAGTCTCTCTTTACTTTTCTCCAATCTTTTGCCTTTCCATTCCTCAAACCTGGCAACTTCTGTGGTCCTGTTTTCAACTTTGCTGATTCTTTCTTCTGTCTTAAATTTGCTTTCAGATCCCCATGTCACCCCATGGTGGGTTCAAGGACATCTGTTTCTGTGGCAGAGGAGACCAGCACTTGAACCTTTCAAATCCTTGACTCTATGACAGAAAAGAATTTAAGGACAAGTGGAGCAAAAAGGAAGAGCTTTATTGGAAAGCAAAAAGTACATGTTCAAGGAAGAGGGCTTGGGGACAGATCTCCCAGAGTGCATTGAGTCGTTTTGGTATGGAGTTTAACATTTACAGAAGGACAGTAGCTAGGAGGATGAACTAGAGGTGGAGTCAGGGCGGAGTCAAGCGATTTCACAACAGCTTTCCTAGCACTGGAGTGTGGTCCTCAAGTGTTCTAATGCTATTTCATTCATCACCTGTCTCATTAGCATCTTAAATCTCCACCCAGGGGTGTGAGTTTTACTATTATAATAAATCTAGAGTCATTTCTCAGTCACCAAAGTCTCTAACATGCAAACTCCCTAAAGGAATGGTTCCTCCACAAGCCCTGAAGTTATCTTACCATTTTCTTGGCTTTTCATCAGCCAAAGGTCAAACTGCCCACAAGGTCCTGGGCACAGGACACAGGCTAGGTTGCTCATAAGATTCATGAGATGTTTTTTCTGCATGCCGAACATTTATGGGGATTTTTCTTTTGAGATTTAGTATTCTCTTTGTATTCCTAAATTCCTATCTCACTACTACTACATTTTTTTTATTTATAGGGGGGGGGGGGGAGGAGAGTGGCACTGGGGACCAAACCCAGGACCTTGCACATGCTGGGCAAGCATTCTACCACTGAGCCAAATCTCCCCAGCCCCCGTTATTTATTATACTTTCAAGCTCTGGAATTATTTTGGTTTATTTTAAGATTTACTACCTGTTTACTGATATTTCCTTTTTTTTTTTTTTTTTTTTTCAGTGAGAGAGGGAGAGAGAGAGAATGAATTTTATTTATTTTTTCATCAGACCTTGTTTCTCCAACACTTAATTGAGTATGTGGTGCTGGGGTTTGAACCCAAGTCCTTGCACATGCCAGGCAAGCACCCTGACTGCTGAGCCACCGATCCAGCCCCTCTTTTAATGTTTTCATGTCTGTATCTAGGAGATCTGCCATCAGATTTTTTTTTTCAGGGACAATTTCAGTTTTTTGCTTTTCTTTTTTCTTTGTGCCATACTTTCCTGTTTCTTTACAAGCCTTATAATATTTGTTGAAAATGGGACATTTGAATCTAATAATGTGATAAATCTGGAAATCAGATTCTCCCTGTTCCCCTAGGTTTACTGCCCCTTTCCCTGGGCATACATGACCACTTTCTAAGTTTCCCCATGTATGTAGTTCTTTTTGAATGTTCTGTTCTTTAATGTCTGACTCCGGAAGGGGGAGTATAGAGGAATATGAAGGGAGGAAAAAGGGGGGTGGTTGCTGGCCCTTTAAATCCCCTAAACATCATTTCAGTGGTGGGGAGGGGGAGAACCTTGAAATACTGGGGGAGATACAATGACTCCTAGCCTTGCGTTTTGTTTCGTTTTGTTTTTGGTGCTATGCTATCAGAAGGAGCAAACAACAAGCAGAGCACAAAATCCCAACGTTTGGAGGACAAGGTCATTTTTACCCACTCTGGGTTCTACAACCTTTCTACCAACAGCTCCAGGAACATACTGTGCACTGCTGCCTGCCACAGAGCTGGGCTTGAGGGATGAGTAGCTGCTATGTGCTAAGAGCAGAAGCATCAAACCCTGAAATTAACCACACTTTGCCTTCCAAACCTTCCCCTGGAAGTTGCAAGCCTTCAGTGGACTATAGAGTTCCAAAATAGTTATAAATTCTGCCAGCGCAATTTTTGTCTAGGTAAGGAAATAGATTCCTAGTGCTTCCTGCTCTGCCATATTCCCAGAATCTTCTCCAGGCTAATTAGTTTTTTTTTTTTAATAGAGAGAGAGGGTCAGTGAGAGAGAGAGAGAGAAAGAGAGAATCAGTTTTATTTAGTTTTTCATGTGGCTTTCATTGCTCCAACACTTCATTGTGTATGTGGTGCTGGGATTCAAACCTACGTCAGCCTCACTGCAGCATCCCTCACTGCTCCAGCCCTGGCTAATTACTTTTTTTTTTTTTTTAAGAGAGGGACAGTGAAAGAGAGAGAGAGAGAGAGAAACAATTTTTAATTTAATTTTTCATGTGGCTTTCGTTGCTCTGAGACTTTGCTGTGTACATGGTGCTGGGGTTTGAACTCACATACTCACACAAGCCAGGCAAATGCTGTAACCTCTGAGTCACTGCTCCAGCCCCCCATGGCTAATTACTTTTAAGGAAGTAATTATTGATTGTTCACTTATATCCCATTATTTTATGTTTGAGTGGGATTATATTTTACTGTTTTGAACCCTAATCAGAACCCAAACCAAGGCTTTCTCTAGGAACTTGATGTCTTTTCTGTTTTCTTTCCCTGGTTTTTCTTCTTTCCACATAGTACCACACCTCCCATCTCTGCATCCCTCAGACTTAGGAAGTTGCCTTCTCCCAATCCCACGTTCAAGTGCTTTATCCATCGAATGACCTTACTTGTTCAGGCATATGATGAATCAAAATTTAGAAAGCATGCCTATATGTCACCACCCTCATCAGGACACATCTGGAATGTACCCTTTGAATCACCTTTTTAAAAACCCTCTGTTTCCTGTGATGGGGAGATTCACAGACCATGACAGGAGTCCCTTGTGTTTCTCCTTTGCTAGCAAAGCAATAAATTTTTTTTTCCTTTTTCTCAAAACCAAATAAAGAAATTTTAAAAATCAAAACCATTCATATTCATGGAATGCTTCACAGTTTTTCAGATATCTATATGATCTCATTTTATCCTATTTTCAGCCCTTTTTGGTAAGTAGACGAGATAGTGGGGTTTAGTTTATGTAACAGAGAAAGTAACAAAGGCTGAATTGGAATCTAGATATCCTGTCTCGCTCTCCTCTCCCACCTGTCCAGGGCTGGGGATCAAACCCAGGGCCTAGGCAAACACTCTTCTATCTAGCTAAACCCCCAGCCCATGTTGACTTGTTTTTGTTGTTGTTGTTGTTTGGTTTTTTGTTTTGTTTTGTTTTTTGGTTTTTTGTTAGCAGGAATTGAACCCAGTGGCCTACCTACTGAGCCCTGAGCCACATCCCCCATCCATTTTATTTTTTATTTTGAGACAGGATCTCGCTAAGTTGCTCAGGGCCTTGCTCAGTTACTGAGACTGGCTTTGAACTCACGATCCTCCTGTCTCAGCCTCCCAAGTCTCTAGGATCACAAGTGTGTGCCATGGCATCCAGCCCATGTTGACTCTTTCTTTACTTCTTTTTCCAGTTGCCTTTGTCCCTATAAATCACTAACAAAAAAATATATATATATCATATATATCAGTCCAGGGGCTGGGGTTGTAAGGACAGATCGCTTGCCTAGCACATGTGAGGTACTGAGTTTGATCCTTCGTACCACATATAAATAAATAAACAAAATAAAGGTATTCTGTTCATCTAGAACTAAAAAAAAAAAAAATTTTTAAAGCATTAGTTTTTAGAAATAAGGACAAATGAAAGTAGGACTGTGATACCCCTTCCTATCCTTTCACCTCTACCCCCGCAAAAGTAGACAATGCTCTCTTGAAGAGTCTCTAAGCTTCTCAACACCCTCAAGTTCATAAATTGTGATCTTATAAATTCTTGATGATTCGAGGAAAAACCAAGTGAATAAGGAGGAAAGGCACAGCCAAATAGAGCAGCTCCTTCAATGGGTGAAGATTTACATAGAAATTAGAAAATTATGAGACCAATAATGAAAGTCTCCAAAGAGATTTCACTAATAAGGCAGGCCAGGCCTCCACAATTTGCCTATCTAGGGTTTTGCTTCTCCACCAACTGCTTTCTAGCCCACCCAGAATTTTTGAAACAAGCTGAACTAAACCCTTCTTTGGCAGGATTTGGTTTTTCCAGGTTAACTTACGAGGCCTAAATTTCATTGTGTCTCCTGGAGTTCATTCTGAATTAAATTCTTATTAAACTTTGCCCATGGAATATCCTCAGTGTAACCACTTCTCTCCCCTTCTAACCTCAGTGTCAACACCAATTTCAATTCCAGAGACTATAGGGAGACCAGACCACATAACTTGTGGCCACTGGAATAAGCCTGAACATACAATGTTTGGCTGCAAGCAAAGGGATAAGATGGGGAAGGCAGCTCCAGGGAGTTCCAGGGGTCTTTGAAATACCTCACAGCAGCACACCTTACCTCTGCTACGCAAGGACAGGGAAGACGCTCTGCTCTGGCTTCCCTTAGAGAGGCTGATTGAGAGCATAGTCACTTGCACTGTAAGTAGGCGGAAACAATTTTCTTTTCTTCTGCCGCAACACTGTATTTCCTTTTGTAGGTTTAAGTTTCAAATGCCCTGGGCTGCTAGAGGCCCCTTCTCTAAACAGATGCAACCCTTTACTTGGGCTTCTTTGTAAAAATCTGCTCTCCTGGCCTGCCAACTGCTGCTTTTCAGCTGGTGAAACCTCTTCTTTTCATAGTGGATCTGTAAGAATCTTCCTGCCTATGAGAGATGGAATGAAATTTGAGATAACATTTGTAGTATGGCTGGTTATTTTCTGATTATTGTGTTTGAATTTTCAAAGTAAACAGCAAACCTCCTCTGCTGCAAGATGAAAAACGAATTTCCTTGGCCTCCCCTCTTTGGTGGAAAGCATACTGAGTTTGGTTGGCAACTTTAATTTGCTTCCAGAATGAGTAAAGAGCTTCTTAGTCTTCTGTCATTTCTCAGAAAACTAAACAGACCTATTTGATTCACTTTGGAGGTCAGAGTCGCTAAGAGGGGGTTGGCACAAAGGAAGCAACTGATCTTTTGCTAACTAGTTATTTCTAATTTCTCTTTACCCTGCTTTTTTCATTGCCCAGCAGTTAAAAAAAATAAAAATAAAAAATAAATTATTGTAAGAAGTACTCCTAAATAGCAACCCTGACTCAGAGTCACATTTTAGCGTTTCCTTAGATGTCTTCAGAAAGTTGCTTGTAGTTTCAGATTTCTAATGGCTCTTACAGAGCAGAATGGAGCTTCAAGGGATTAGTTTGTATGTGTAGAGTTAATTCATTTCATGGTCATTAGAACCAAAATAGATGACCGAAATTCTATTTATTACAGACTCTCCTTTTCCTTTCTAAGTGTTTGATTTTTTAGAATGGATGCCCATTTTTGACATATATTAATGCCCATTAAATGAAAGCTGGAATTAATATCTTTGATAGTGGGTAAGTTTGCTCACCTGCAGCAACATTGGACTGGTTCTGCTGCTTCCTTTGGACAAATCCTAAGATTTGAAGGATGGCACATCGGAGTCACTTTCAGTTCTCATTGGTTCTGTGGGGGTGCTGAATGAGCTCTTCAGTCCCTCCAGAAAGCACTTGCACAGGTGTGTGTTTTGAGGACTTTTCTGCTTCCTCCAAACAGAACTAATTCATACATATTCGGAAGGTTTGCTCAGCTCAATTTCCTTGGTTCTCACTTGATCTTTTCCGGCACAAAATTTCATCTGACTTCAAAGTCCCTTCATTCTGTTGTAAAATTGTTGGGAGGTATAGCAGACCATTAGCTTAGCTTCAGCAGTGCTTAGTGGGCACAGAATGTACCTTAAGAAAAAGAAAGGAGAAAATCAAAAGACAACATGATTACTGGGGCAAAGAAGAGGTAGAGAAGTACATAGTACCCACTAAGGTCTTTGTGGAGTAATGATAGATAAAGAAGGCTGAAGTGAAGGATGTCAAAGGGATTTAAAGCAATTATTTTAGCAGCTCTTACCAGCATTGCATCCCTTGAATAGTAGAAGTATCTGGGAAGTTTCGATGCCTGTTTCAGTAGAACAGGGAGACAGATTTCATACTGACAAACAACAGCCTGGAAGATCCTTGTCCATGGGGGGCTGGAGCGGTGGCTCAGCGGTCAGAGCGCTTGCCTGGCATGCACGAGGACCCAGGTTCGAACCCCAGAACCACAGAGAGAAACAAAGGCCAGATGAACAATAAATAAAATTGATTCTTTCTCTATCACTCACTCTCTCTCTAAAGAAGGGGGGAGGATGAGAATTTGATTAGTTGTCAAGGGTCCAGAGATTCACTAAACTAACTTAGCAGGATTCATATTAAAACTGACTTAGGCAAGGCCTAGTTAAGAAGAGGGCTCAGGGGCTGGAGGGGTTGCTCAGTGGTTAGCACTTGCCTGGCATGCATAAGGACGCAGGTTCGAACCCCAGCACCATGTATACAACAAAGTGTCAGAGCAATGAAAGCCACATGAAAAACTAAATAAAACTGATTCTCTCTTTCCTCTTTCTCGCTCTCTCACTGTCCCACTGTCCCTCTCTCTTAAAAAAAAAAAAAGTAAAGTGGCTGGAGCCGTGGCTAAGTGGTTATAGCACTTGCCTAGCATGTGCAAGGACCCGGGTTCAAACCCCAGCACCATGTACACCACGAAGTGTTGGAGCAACGAAAGCCACATGAAAAACCAAAAATGAAACTTGATTCTGTCTTTCTCTCTCTCTCATTGTCCCTCTCTCTTTTAGGAAAAATAAAATAAAAATAAAAATAGGTTTGGGATGTGGCTTAGTGGTTAAGCACACATACACGCACGTGCACACACACGCTAAGGGAATCATGCACATAGCCAGAGAAAGAATATTTAAGGTCAACGGACTGGTAAATGTAAAGGCCACAAAGTAGGGAAGAGTTTGGCATATTCTACAAACAGGGGTACAATATTTCTAGAATGTAGTAATTTAGAAGAATAGTCTATCAGATGGTGTTAGAGATGATAGCAAGACCTTGTAGGAAATTTTTAATTTTATTTCAAGAAGAATTGAAAATTATGAAAGGTTTTAAGCAGAGGGTAATGTAGATTTGGATGGTTTTGGGGAAAACAAAACAAAACTCAGTGGGGAATGGATGGAACAGGACAGAATGGAGGCAGGGAAATGAACTGAGCAACTCTTTTTTCCAGCCAACAGTGATGGTGGCTGGGCCTAAAATAACTGTAAGTCTTCGTTCGCTGAGTGGTTCAGCCGGGATTTTAAACGCCTGGGACTGAGCTAACCAAAGACAGAGAGGGAGAACTAAGAACCTCAGATGTTGATGAATTCCTCATGCCCAGTCGGCCTTGTCTTTCTCATGTTTCCCTCCAGTCAGGGCTGATGCTGATTAAAAGATCCTTCATGCACATGTTAACTTTTAAAAAAATAAAAGCTATTTAAAAAAATGTCAAAAACTTCTTCATAATGTTGGGCTCAGTCCCTGAAGTGCCTTTCTCACTCACAAGGAGGCAATCTTGAGAAGAGAGCCTAATTTATGACTAGGGTTTCTGCAGACACTTTTCCTTTGGTGTCCCCTCCCCAGCCTCAGAATCTTTCCTCCTGACACCATGGCCCCAAGCTCTCTGGTCTTTCTTTTCTTCTTTCATCTTCACCTCTTCAAAACTCTGTTCTTGGAAAGGGAAATAGAAAACTAATCCAGTAACCCTAATTGCTACCAAATTAATCATGTCTGAGATCATTTGCACTATTGCAATAGCAGCCCATAAGCCATGTTGTGGAAGCTGACTTATTAAAGGGAAGATATTTTGAAGCAGAATATGGCTTAACTCTATTTTGCAAGTTTTTCCCACTCTGCCTTCCCACAGAACTCAGACCATCAGAGAGA
The DNA here is from genome assembly GCA_004027875.1 of Aplodontia rufa. Classification (NCBI taxonomy): domain Eukaryota; kingdom Metazoa; phylum Chordata; class Mammalia; order Rodentia; family Aplodontiidae; genus Aplodontia; species Aplodontia rufa. Next base: position 20,883 of record PVKS010028798.1, read on the forward strand.
GATTGTCTGAAGGAAAACTAACTAGAGACATTAATGATTTTGGACTTATGCCACTGAAACTCCAGGTAGAGGGATTTGAAGCAACATACGGTGGAACTGACTTTCCAAACTCAAGAAATGATAATCCAGGGCAGTTATTCCTGTCCTTTGTTGTACCTAGGCAGAGGGGTCCCTATTTTTTGGCAATAGACAAGAATCCAAAGGAAGGTTAAACAGAGGACCTGGAGGAGCAGGACTTAATCAGGATCCTAAAAGATGGCAAGATTTGGAGAGGGAGATGGCAAATGGACATAGTATTCGAAACAAGGTAAAAAAGATCCTTATTTGCAAACTGGAAGCTACAAGTCTAAGTCCAGGCCCTTATCTGCTCCCTATTCTCCACCCATGATTGTACAGAGGTGTGTGGAGGACCAAGCGCGTCTATCATCAGCTGCCTTTTTTTTTTTTGTACCAGGGATTGAACCAAGGGGTGCTTAACCACTGAGCCACAACCCCAGCCCTTTTTGTATTTTATTTTGAGACAGGGTCTTGCTAAGTTGCTGAGGCTGACTTTGAACTTACGATCCTCCTGCCTCAGCCTCCTGAGCCACTGGATTACAAACGTGTGCCACCAAGCCAGGCAACAGCTGATTCTGACTAATGCTGTTCAAGTTTCATTTTCTTCCCTCTCGTTTGTTTCCCCACCAGGGGAATTTGGAGCCTACTTAGGAGTGAACTCCACTAATTCACAAACCTTCATCTTGCAAGTGGTGTGAGCCACACTTTACTCTGGTTAAAAAGTGTCATCCTGTTCAGAAAAAAAATCAGAACCTCCACAATGGCTTGGCAATAAATAATTGTTCCATTCTTGGAAAATTGAAAGACCTAAGAGCCCTGAAACCCTAATCAACATTTCAAAGGGACTCCAACTACCAGGTAAACGTACTCTACCACTGAACTACATCCATAGCTCTTTTTAAATTTTTTTTTATTTTGAGACAAAGTCTCAATAAAGTCTCAATAAATTGCCTTACTGGCCTCAGTCTCCTGAGTCACTAGGATTATAGTCATGTGCCACCATGCCCAGCTGAGAATATCATTAAATATAGAAAATGTCATGTAACCTCCACCTAGAATTGTCTTTATCTATTACCATATTTTCTTCATATATTTTATTTTTAAAAATTGCAGGAAAGGTTGAAATTCCCTTTACCTCCCAATTCCAGTTCCCACACTCCTTTGTTCTTTTCTCTGAATTTACCTTTCTCCTCTCTTCTTTCCTTTTCTGCCAGTTTTTTCTTTTCTCTAATTCTAAAGTCTATTGATTACATTTTTACACCTATCCTAAATAGCTTTTCTTTATTTTTTTTTCAGGAAAGATTAATTTAGCAAGGCATGGTGGTGCACACCTGTAATCCCAGCAACTAGGAGCCTAAGGCAGGAGGATCACAAGTTCAAAACCAGACTCAGTAACTTAGGGAGACCCTGTCTCAAAATAAAAAATAAAGTGCTGGCTTCAGCAGCACATATACTAAAATTGGAACGATACAGAGAAGATTAGCATGGCCCCTGCGCAAGGATGACACGCAAATTTGTGAAGCCTTCCATATTTTTAGAAACTATACACATTTTATATTATTTTGTTAAAAATTTGTATGGTTGTTCCAAGATAAAAATTAAAATTAAAAAATAAAAATAAAAAGGGCTGGGATATGGCTCAATGATTAAGCACCCCCTGGGTTCAATCCCCAGTCCCCCCCCAAAAAAAGTAGACTAATTTAAATTGATATTTATTTCATATGACTCTAGGTTACTTTTAGAATGTGTATCTATTTTTCAAGACAGGTTTGTCATCCCAATATAAAAGTTGTGACACCTTTTCTTGAATAACTTTCAATTCACCTCTGAAGGCATATCTAAAATTTAAAGATATTTTAAGCAACTTGCAGCACTAGAATGAATTCACGGGCTCTCAGGTTTGAGGAAAACACTTAACTGTCATAATATGAATATGTCAGCTACAAATTAAAGTCATTTAAAATTATAAATCACATTATTTAAGCCACACATTGTTTTTTACCAAATATATTACCATCCTTACCAGAGTTGATTGTAACTCATTGTTTATTTCAGAAATCAGGACCATTCAACTAGAATGTGTTGCAGGCTCTGTGAAGGGAATGCTGCTCTTTTGAAATCACATCAAGCCAGAGTTAGAAGAGAACTTACAAATCTAATTCAAATCCTTTCTTCTATAGCTAACGAACAAAATACTCATCAAGAGAAAGTAACTTGACAGATGTTGCACAGTGAGTTAGCAGCAGGGCTGAATCTAGAACACTGGTTTCCAAATGCAGGTCCAATCTTTGTCCCACTGAGATGCCTGATACCTGCTGGATCTCTGGTTAGACAGCTACAGGTGATATCTATAAGTACTCTCATTATTATATAACTTACTGTTTCCCTCAATGCCCAAACCTCTTCATAGCTACCATAACACGTAATCCAGTGTTAACTTTCTCAGTCTTGTAACAAGAGTGGGCTTCATGGGTGTGCAACTTATGTAGTGGCACAGGGTCCCCATGTTTAAAGGGACTCAAGCTTATTTTAATGCTCTCCTGTCATCATCTGGAAATTCTAAACTTTCTAGCAAGGGTTTTTCATTTTCCACAGGGGCCAGCGAATTAGGTGGCCTGCCTATAACTCACACCCTAGGAAGTAGAAATGGTTTCTTCCATTACTCGTCCCTAATCAGAGGCCAGGTTGTACGTAAATTTTCTTGTGGAAGCCAACTCAGTTTACATATTCACTAAGAGAATTGTTTTCTTTAGATTGTCCTTATGATTGTCCTTTGTGTGGTTCATAGTTGAAAGGATGAGACAAACTTGTTTTGAGATCAAGTACTGGTTTCTTATTGGAAACTGGAATCCATGCTGCCACAGTTGTCAACTTATACAGGATAATGACAACAGCATAAACCCTGTTTGTTGAGAACAGGCTAAGAAAGGTCTTGAGTGGCTGAAGTGTTCGAGTTGCCTGATGCCAGAGTGGGCAGCCTCTGAGGCTCTTCCATTGGGAACTGCAACAGAGAAACTGCTTGATTCGCCCTATGAAGACCAGTGTTGTAGTTAGGCAGAGATTAGAGTCACAGTGGGCTGCGGGAGCCTCTGGGATGCCCAGCCCCATGCCGGTCCTGGCTGTTGGGACGGAGGAGTAGAGTAGGGGAGGATGCAAGCTTCCCACTTAGCAAAATGAGTCTTGTTGAAGTCAGAGAACCTCATGACAACTGCCCCAAATATAGAAAAGGAGGGACTGGAGCAGTGGCTTGGCGGTTATGGCGCTTGCCTGGCATGTGTGAGTACACGGGTTCGAACCCCAGCACCCACATACACAACTAAGTGTTAGAGCAATGAAAGCCATGTGAAAAACTCAATAAAAATTGATTCTCTCAGGGCTGGAGCGGTGGCTCAGCGGTTTCGGCTCTTGCCTGGCAGGCACGAGGACCCGGGTTCAAACCCCAGCACCACATACACAACTGAGTGTTGGAGCAACTAAGGCCATGTGAAAAACTCAATAAAGTTGTTTCTCTCTTTAAAAAAAAAAATTGATTCTCTCTCTCTCTCTCTCTCTTTCTGTCCTTCTCTCTTTAGAAAAAAAATATATATATGTAAAAGGAGACAAACTTGGGAAGAGCAGTGGCTCAGTGGTTAAAACGCATGCCTGGCATGTGCAATGACCCACGTTTGAACAGCAGCATTCCGTACACAACTAAATGTCAACTGAATGTCCGAGAAACGCAAGTCAGATGAAAAAATAAATAAAATTGATTCCCTCTCTCGCTTCAAAAAATGAAAAAATAAAAAATAGCAGCTGCAGCGCTGGTTCAGAGGTCATGGCACTTGTCTGGCATGTGCAAGGATACAGGTTTGAACACCAGCACCACGTACACAATTTTTGTTGGGGGCAACGAAAGCCAAATGAAAAACTACGTAAACTGAATCTCTCCTCTCTCCGTCTCTCTCTCTCTCTCTCCCCCTCTCTCCCTTTCTCTCTCTCACTGTTCCTCTCTCTTTAAAAATAAATAAATAAGGGGTTGGGGATTTAGCTCAGTGGCAGAGCGCTTGCCTAGCACGCAAAAGGCCCAGAGTTCCATCCTCAGCCCTGCAAAAAAATAAATAAATTATAAATAAATAAATATTTAAAAATAAAAAAAACTAGCCAGGCACAGTGGCACACACCTGTAATCCTAGCAGCTCAGGAAGCTGGGGCACCAGGATCACAGATTCAAAGCCAGCCTCAGCAATTTGGAGAGGTCCTGTCTCAAAATAAAATATAAAGGGGCTGGAGTGGTGGCTCAGCAGTTATGGCGCTTGTCCGGCACACGCAAGTACATGGGTTCAAACCCCAGCACTCACGTACACAACTAAGTGTCAGAGCAACGAAAGCCATGTGAAAAACTCAATAAAAATTGATTTAAAATAAATAAATAAAAATAAAATATAAAAAGGGCTGGGGATGTGACTCAGTAGTTAAGCATACCTGGATTCAGTCCCTAGTACCAAAAAAAAAAGATATTCATAAGTAATTTTTTTAACCATGAAAAGTGAGGAGAGTACCACAAATCCTCAAACGTCATCACAAATCAAGTATGACTCCCATTCAGCTTTTTTAAATCCTTTGAGGATAGGTCAAGTAGTAGCCAGTATTTTATTTCTATCATCCTTTGTTTTTTATTACAAAGTAGTGTCCTTGTTATTTAAAAATACAAATACCAAAGAACATAAAGTGAAAAGTTCATATTTCCACTTCTTCCCTGACCGACCTCAATTCTATTCCTAAGGGATAATCACTATTAAATTATTAATGGGTACCCTTCCAGACATTTTATTTTGCATATGAAAGCATAAACATATTTGAGAATGTTTTTATATTTGTTTACAAAATGGGATCATGATGTTTATATACTTCAATTTGTTTCAGTGTTGTATTTCTTTAATATTTTCTAAACCAGCGCCAGTCTAGAATGATGTGCTCCTTCCAACAAGACACTCCCCACTGTAGAGCTCAACTATTGCTTGCACAGAAGGAAAACAATATCCCCTGCCTAGTGTTTCTAATGCTGGATGAACCAACACCCCCACACCCCACCTTGGGTTGTAGGAAT
>PVKS010028799.1:0-26019 GCA_004027875.1 Aplodontia rufa
GGAGGAGGAGGAGGAGGAGAAGAAGAAGAAGAAGAAGAAGAAGAAGAAGAAGAAGAAGAAGAAGAAGAAGAAGAAGAAGAAGAAGAAGAAGAAGAAGAAGAAGAAGAAGGAGAAGAAGAAGAAGAATGTGAAGGGAGGATGGAAAGGAGGGAGAAAAAAAGGAAGGGAGGAGAAAAGAAATGAACATAATTTGCAAAGCTCAAGATAAAAATGAAGGGCTGGGTGTGGCGATACACACCAGTAATCCCAGAAAGTTGGAAGGCTGAAGCAGGAGGATTGCAAGTTCAAAGCCAGCCTCACCAATTTAATGAGCTCCCATCTCAAAATAAAAAATAAAGAGGGTTGGTGATGTAGTTCAGTGGTAAAGTGCCCCTCAGTTCAATCTTAAAAAGTAAGTAAATAAATAAAAACAGAGGGAAGAAATCAGGAACATCACCAAGGAGTGCACTAGTTTCCTTGGACTGCCTTAACAAAATACCACAGCCTGGGCAGCTTCAAAAACACTTCGCACAGTTCTGGGGGCTGCAAGTCTGGGATCGGGTGTTAATATTGTCACTTTCTAGTGAGAGCTCTCTTCCTGGCTTGCAGAGGGCTGTCTTCATGCTGTGCCCTCACATGGTGTGCATACATATGCGTGCAGACACGCACACACAGCTGTCCGGTGTCTCTTCTTATAATGGCACGGATTCAGCATGAAGGCTCCATCCCTACGAGTCATCTAACCCTGATCGCTCCCAAAGACTCCTTCTTCAAATACCCTCACATTGGGAGCCAGGTCTTCCACGTGTAAATTTGAGGGGCATGAGGACACAATTCAATCCACAGGAAGGAGAAAAGGCATAGTGTAGGGGTCTGGGTCAAGCTGGCAGCTACAGTGCAGTGCCCTTAGAGGACAATCCTCATCTTCTCTCCTTCACATTTCTGCAGAGGGTACACTTGCATTCCCCAGCCTACATGGGCATAGGATTAGAGAGAAACTTTCCCTTCTCCTCCCCTGGGGGAGGTGGAGCACGTTGGGGGTGAGTGAAGCCCACATATGCCTGGAGTTGGTCACTGAGTACGGGCACTGTGAGAGAGGGTCACTGCCTTTTGCTCCCTCAGTCTCCTCAAAGCAGAGATGTTTCTTGCTTTCTGTCCCCTCCTGGACTTCTGTGTTCAGCCACATGCTCAGGGACTCACCCTCATTGATACCTCCATCTTCCACCCCCACCCTACAATCAGGACGGAGTCAGTTCTGCTGAAGCTTCCTCTTCTGACTTTCTAGAAGCAGTCACATAATCTTTTGCTTGCAGTAGATTGTATAAGTGGATTCCCAGCATGCTTGGTGGATCATGCAGGCCCTGAAGTCCAGCTCAGGACAGGAGTCCGTAGACCCACCCCCTCCCCAACAGCAGCTCACCTCATTGTTCATCAGCCTGTATGCCAAGTTCATTTGGCCCATGATCTTGGCCTATTGTCAATCACCCCTAAGGGGGGAAAGTGGCTGCAGAGCTCCTCACTGCCAGAGAGCATAGGTGAGTTTTTTTTTTTTTTTTTTTTGGCCCATCCCTCAAGTAAGTTTTATTTGACTATAGCACTCTTAAACCAGAAGAAAAATAAGGTAAGTCTGGGTTGCCCCTATTTAGTGAGAGATGATCAAAGATACTTGTTTGAAGAATGGGAAAGTGAAATCCACCGAAGTCAAATGGTTCCCAGAATTGTCAACTGCTAGAAGTGGGTTCTGATTTTCCATTTGTGTTAGCCAATCTACTCTGAGGCAATGGTGCACAGGCTTTCTCAGAACTTCGAGAGCCCTGGGACCTGTACCCATCTCCATCCATCTGTATCTGGCCCAAGCTATCCACTGGGCCTTCAGCAATTTCTTTGACTGAATGATCTTCAAGGGTTAGTGAAGGATTAAAAAGCAAGGGTGAAGGAGGGCACTGCATACCATCACCATCAATAAGTCCTGCTCAGGCTTATACATCTCAGGAGGCAACTGGAAGTGCCACCGCAGGGATCCTCAGAGAGGCTTACAGGAACCGCTTTGTTGCAAGGTACCTCTTCAGATCCCTGGCAGCATTTGAAGAGAATCTGATTTGCATCCTGACAAATATGGGTAAGTCTGTGTCAGGTCACTGGGAGAGACTGATTGGAACAATGAACATCATCCACAAAGGCCAAGCACCTCTTACTGGAATGAGTGGTGTGGGCCTGTTGGTGGCACCATCTGTGACCAGCATTCTGTGTTCCTTCAGCTGCCTGTGTAGCAAGGCTTCCACTCCACAGCGCTGGCGATATTGTCAGAGACATTTTCATTGCTTTGGCCAAAAGTCCCTCTGGGCCAATCAGGAGACTACTACCTAGAGCTTCATGTTCCACTTTGCAATTATGTAAATACTGATGCTTCTTCTCCTTGAGCAGATGCTGAAGTTGTTTAAACTGATCAAGGTATGAAGACTGCAAATGAATTAGCTTCTCATGCATAATCAGGACCACTTCTTCTGCCGTGGAGTCGAGAGCATGTTTTAGAGGATGATCTTGATCACTGTCAATCCTATCAGCTTCACTGTCAGGGTCACCTCCTCTCCATGTCTGATCCACAGTAATGGGTTCCTGGTCCCCATCACTCCAGCTGTCTTCATCCAGTATTGGGCTGGCTTCACTGCGGCTCCGTTCTAGAGTCTGAGAACCCAGCTCTGTCTTAGCGTACGTACTCAGCTGGCACAAGAGTGTTTCACCCATAGGCTCTGGGTTGGTCTTCATTTGAGAATGAAGTGCTAGGGCATTCTTATGGGCATGTTCAGCACAGAAGGACACCCTGTCTTTCTTCTCTGGCTTTGGGGCAGCACTAGAGACATCTTTTTCCATTCTTTGTCTATATGTAATTACACTGCTTGAAGGGTGCATTCTTGTCTTCAAGGATCTGTTTAATGCAAAACTCCCGTTCCTCCAGACGAGGCTGCGAGCACTGGCAAAGAGTAAATGAACAAGACAAGACCTGGGCACTGGGGTGATCCTCCCCCAACTGGTTGGCAAGACATGAACCCGAATCCTCTGTCGCAGCGCCTCATCACGCTGCTCACCCTCCTCTCACAACCACCAGCAGCTACTCCATAAGGCAGTTTTGAGCTTCCTGATGACAAGGTATCATTATGAAAATGTGGCTAAAGTGAAAGAGAAATATGTCCTGACACAGGGACATTGAGTAACAATTGATAGAACCGTCAATGATGGCTCAGCAGAATATGCAGTGTCTTTACATGGCCAGTTTCTGTAATAACTTGTAATAAAAACTAAGGGCAAAGTATTTTATTGAGGGCTGGGGAATGGGTCAGTGGTAGAGCATTTACCTGGTGTATGTAAAGCCCTGGGTTCCATTTCCATTACTGAGGATGGAAGGCAGGCAGAAGGAAGAGAAAGGAAGGGAAGGGAAGAGAAAGGAAAAGAAAGGAAAGGGAGGGGAAGTGATCAAAGAAAGGAAGGGAGGAAGGAGGTCCTTATTCAATGAAAGGGAGTTTTCAATCTCCCCACAATTCTTCCACCTCTTACTTGCTTTCAAGATTGTTCCATTCTTCTTGGTTTTGCTAGGAATCTTATATAATATTTGCTGGGGAACCCAGCCCCAGCAGTAAAAAGTAGTTTCAAACAAACGGATGGCCTCCAATCACCTGCTAAAGCCCAGATTGACCACTTTCCAATAACAATATCTGCAGCATGGCTGCTCTACTGGAGGAAGGTGCCAGAACCTGCCTTTCCCAAATGCAAGAAAGCCCTGGTCACCGGGTGAGGTCTGGGGAAGGAAGAGGACAGATGGCTTTCTCTTCTCCACCTGCTAGGACTGGAAGTCCAGGTGGGGAGGCTCATGTTGAATTTGGAATTCAAACACAGTTACCCCCTCACTGCTTCCATTCACACCCTCCACACTGATAAAAGTGCCCTCCCCGCATGCAAGACTGCCGCAGGCTTAATCACAGCCTCAAGCTGCTGTCATTGGCAGTGTTGTAAACATGGTGAAAAGGAGCAGCTTAGGTGTTTAGAACAATGTGATGTAAGCCTTGTGGTGAAAGAGTCACTGACAGACAGTGCAAGGCGACACCATGAGAACAGCCTAGGCTATGAGGTCATTCGGTGCAGGTAGGCCCTTCTGTTTTCTCAGTCATGACATTCGATGCCTGGCCAGTTATTCAATAACCAGAAACAAGGCAGGTCCCACGAATTCCTGGATCTCCATGGGGATGAAGGGGGAGGGCGACACTTCCCGTCTGCTAGACTGTGGGTTTGCTCAAGGGCACCCAAGGGGAGGCCTGTGCTGGAAACCGCTCCAAGAATAGGGGTCTGTGGAGCAACACACAAGATATCCAGAGGCAAACAGCATCCTCACTGCACAGATGAAAACGACTGTGCACCCTATGTAATCCAGACAATCATACCCGGTTCCTGGAGGGGAAGAAGCTCCCCGCCCAGAGCTAACACATATGCAACTCTCAGGCCAAAGAGAGCAGTCAGTTCTCCGCAAACTTGCTTTTGAAGAGATTGTGGGAGGGCTGGGAGACAACTGGAAGACAGAGAGTTTGCCTAGCACCAGGGAACCCCAGGAACAATTTAAATTTTTTAAATTTTTAAAAAATAATTTTAAAAAAAGAGGGAGAGAGGAGTCTTGGAAGTTGAGTTTGGCTGTGTTTTTTTCTATTTGGGAGGGATGTTGTTTATTTTTTATTTTGTTTATTTCACTGCTTAATATATGCCACACATGTGACCCAACAGACAGAAACGTACAGCTTTAAACTACATGAAAGATATGATGATACTTAATTAATGCTTCAAAAAAAGTAAATATTTGAAAGGACACTATAATTAATGTTTGAAAAAAACTAAGCCAAACACATTTTCCTTAGAACATTGCATAGAAGTTAAAGGGAAAATGGCTATAAATTTTTCTCTTCAAGCACAGTATTAAGGTGGTGGTATAATGGTTTCCCAGAATTCCCCTAACAAACATGCAGCTTAAAACAATAGAAATGTATTGTCTCAGGGTTCTGGAGGCTGGAAGTCCAAAATCAGGTGTCAACAGGGCCCATAACATGGGACAACCTCCAATAACTATCTCAGAAAGGGAAACACAGGACCCACGGGTTCCATCCACCTTGCTCCTGGCAACCCTGAGAAGGTTCTTTTACATCAGCAAATGTATTGATACATCAGTGATTCTTCCTAAAACAGAGGAGCAAGTCATTCATTTATCAATATTTACTAGTACCTACTACTAAGTGCCCCAAATATGCTAACTGTGGGTGGGAGGAACAAGTCCAGGTTTCCTGCTATTGATGAAGAATATTAGGAATTCTTTGTATACTTGTACCGGGTGATTTTTGAGCAATTTGAGGACCAGGCACGCTGTCCCAGGCATTCTTTGCAAGAGATGCCACAGATTCACATGTGGAATCATGCTGCAAGGAGCCCCTGGGAAAAGAAAAGCAAACATAGTGATTAAAGATCACCATGCTACACCACAGAAGAGATGAAGTCCAAAAGCCATAAGGAGTAAGATTCTCAAGCTGGAGAGATTTTTGAAAGCATCTTAGCTGAGGGTTTTTTTTTAACTCAATGGGACACTTTCTTTGATCACAATCTTATGAGGGTAAGCAATGCATGCATAGGCAAAGCCAAATGGTTCTAGAAGAAGAATCAGGATGGCTTGTGAGAGGCCCACCTGCTCCCCACCACCTGCAGGCCCTAGTGCCATGATTCCAGGAGGAAGCCCCACAACACACAGCTTGACAACCATTGGACCACCAGTATGGAAGTGAGTTCCAGAGAAGTGGCAGAGACAACCTGGTCAGGAGCACACACACTAAGTCTATGGGGAGATTTCTAGCTCAAAGCTTTCTTCACTGTCGCATGTTCTTAGGGTAGGGTGCACAAGAAGGTGGGATTCCATGCCCTCTCGTCTCCCCCACCCCTTTTTTTTTTAAAGAGAGGGACAGTGAAAGAGAAAGACAGAATCAGTTTTATTTACTTTTTCATGTGGCTTTTGTTACTTCAACACTTCGTTGTGTACGTGGTGCTGGGGTTTGAACCTGCGTCATCACACATGCCAGGCAAGCGCAGTAACTGCTGAGCCACCATTCCAGCCCCTGATCTTCGTTTTTAACCAGACAGACTCTCCTTTCCTGCAACCTCCTCTCTATACCTATATTGCATTTCCTGGCGGGGGGTGGGGCATCATTCAGATCCAGCCCTTGGCCCTGGGCATGTGCTGCAATCTTCACCTCTGGGTGGCCATGTAGGGACTCAATCCCCTTCTAGGTCTTTTTCAGCCTAGTCATATGGCAGGGGCTACCAGTCTTCCAAATCCTGGTTCCATTCTGCAGCCTCCATGCTCTGTAACTCTGATGGAGATGCCTAAGCTAACTGGGATTGCCCTACTCCCACACCCATCCCTCTCCGGAGGAGAAAAATCAAGGTCCATGAGACCAAATGGAGAGTCATTCCTTCCCAAGTTTGCACTGAATCCACATATCTGACAGTTACAAAATAATTCCGGGATGGAGCATGCATAGAATCCCTAAAGGAAATGATCCACAGGAACTTTCCAACTGGCCAGGGCACAACTTAGAAATTCACATCCCAAGAACAACACCCAGTGCCCAGATTTCTCAGTCAACCAGCTCAATCTGGGAGAACACTCCAAGCAGGCAGGGTCTGCTCTTGAAATGTCCTGCCCACGGGGTCTGATCTCACTCTGACCTCCATCCACAAAAATAACACTCCAAAGACTCATGCAGCCTTCAAAAAAGTGGGCTCTTGAGTCTTTTTCTACTGGTCCAAGGGGACGCAGTAGGTTGGAGAAATCTCCAGAGGGCAGGGCCTCTAGGGATTATGGAGTGTGTATTCATGACATCTGAGTTCAAGGCTGGGCTGTGCCACTGACTTGTGGACTTGGAACCAATCTCTTGATTACTCTTGATCCTGTCATACAGCTATAATTGAGGGGGTTCACTCAACATTCACTCAAAAATTCCCCACCCCTTGTGCACCTGCCACACATCAGTTCCACAGGAACCATTGTGCACTTTTACCTCCCTGCTTCATAGGCTAGTATGAGGCTCAGACTATCAGGGAACTATAAGTGCCTCGAAATGGTCCTGGCATGTAAATATTGTTTCTACTAAGAGACTCCCTGGGAGCAGGAGACACTCACGTCCTCAGCACATCCCTCAGTCCTCAGCACATCCCTCATTCCTCAGCACATCCCTCAGTCCTCAGATACTCACTGTCTACTTTTTTTTGTTTTGTTTTGTTGTTTTGTTTAAGAGAGAGAGAAAGAGAATCAATTTTATTCAGTTTTTCATGTGGCTTTCATTGCTTGGACACTTGGTTGTATATGTGGTACTGGGGTTTGAACCCGCATACTGGCACATGCCAGGCAAGGGCTGCAACCACGGAGCCACCGCTCCAGTCCCTTACTGTATAATTTTATACCAAAATGCCATGATTAGTTCTCAGGGTTTTCACATTTTTTTCATCACACTATCCATTTTGTAGGCTACATTAACACCTGAAAAACCATGATCCATGCAAATAAGAATTCTTCAGTTTTCCTTTAAAAATGGTGAATGATATGAACTTTGCCTTTTCACTCTGTAGAGTCAAGCAATAAATAAATACGTTCAATAAATGTGTTGAAGAGAGAAACAGAGGGAGGGAGGAGGAGGGGTGGGAGGGGAAGTCTTGCCTCCAAGGAGGAATATTAGTAAAATAGAAGCAAAAGGTAGGAAAATTTTTCTAAGTTTCCTTTGCTTGTGTCTCAGAAGATCGGCATCCTCTAGAACACTCTGGGGAGTGCTGTGAATGACTTAAGGCTGTGCATACCCTCTGCCCGTGGCACAAGAGCTCTCGAATCTAGTGGACAGCACGTGTTGTTGGGCAGCCAGGTCCTACATCAGATGATCAGCATCTCCACATCTTCATATCACTGAAGAGACACAAAGGGAGAGAGCGATGCCAGTGTCCTCTGCCTTCCTCACGCTGACTGCCACGGCCAGGATATTCTCATCCACCCTTCCTCCCTCTTTCTTTTTTTCTTTTAAGCTTCTTCTAGTGATAAAAGCTGGAGCAAATTGAAATTGGCAGCTCTGTGGTCTTTAAGCAATAGGAAAAGTACTAGAGATCATGTGAACCACACTTTTGAAAACTTAAAGAAAAAAAATCTAATCTCACTTCAATAAAAACGACATCATGTCACTGTAATCGGCAGGGGGAAGGCTTGAGAGTTGTTGGCAGTGGCCCAGCAGAGTTCAGGGGTTATGTCGGCTGCAGTGAATTCCCACGGGAAAGGTAGTCAGGAGCACCGCCTTCCAGGTGAGCCTCAGGTCTGCCAGGTACCGGAGGGGCAGGGAGACTGAGCAGGCTCCCCCTCAAATCACTGTCGTCTCTGGCTGTGCCATCACAGCCAGGCAGAGGCAGGCCCCTCAACCACTTCTCTCCCACCTGCCTTTCTTCCTGATGTGGCTTTTGGCTGTGTTCCTGTCTCTGGCTGGCTGACTTTGAGGGACAGAAAAGACAAAAGCCAACCTGGGACATCTCAATGACAACAAATCCCCTTGTGAGGGTGCAGACCTAGAGCCAGGGAAGGTGGCACCAAATGCCCCAATTCCACTCAACTGTGGAGTCTTTGCAAACTAACCCTAGTGGTCTGCGCCAGAGACAACAGTAAAAATGGCAGGTTGACCATGCTTCAGCTGGCCATTCTGCACAGGAGCTGCTGCTTTAGTCCTGGCAAGTGCAGTGCTAGATCTGGTCTTCCTGGTGCCTCAGTTTACCTTCAGTTGGTAGTTACTGTCTGCTACCATCCACTGCCAATTCATCAGTAGTCCCCAGGTGGGTATGTAAAGAACAGGTAGGGGTGACTGCCCCTGGGAAGGGCTTGGGGGACAAGGCTGCAGACAGAAGGATCTACACTTTTCAGGATCTACCTTTTAAGACCACTTGAAAATTTTAAACACATGCATTTATTTTAAGTTAATTCATCTGACTTCTCAAAGTAGTATACGCAGGCCCTCTTAAGGGTACAGTGGGCCAACAAACGGAAGCCTGGAATTTCAATTTTACTTAAAAAGTTGAGCAGAGAGAGAGGCAGAAATGTGACTTTTATATTAAAAGAAATATAAATACGTGAAGAATGTAATGCAAAATGCACTTGAAGAGTAGAAGGAAATATAAAATTTTCCTTCTTATGATACACCATATACCAAGGTCAGCCATCCATAGGCTGAAGGCACAGTTGGTGCTCGTTCTTGTGTCCAAGGGACTCTGGGGTCCCAGGGCTTTTGAGGCTGTCTGCCTCCACGGGTGACACATGTGAAGGAGAGTAGAATCAATGCCCCCAGCATAGGACAGCTGTTTGGACAGATGGGAGTGGGATGATGTTGAGTCTTGGAGGGAAGCAAGGCTCTTGATAGGCTAACAGGGCATGGAGCGGTGGGAGACTGTGAGTGAATGTTGGTGGTGGGTTGGCTTGAGTGGAAGGTTGGCCCTGGAACAGAACGAAGGACATGTATGGTGCAGAGAAAAGGCAGGGGGGCCCAGATTCTGAAGGGCTCCAGGAGGGACCCCAGAGCTTAGATCCAACATGGTGGTAAATGCTGCTCCATCTTGTCCCTGTCGCCCAATTCATAACTATAGATATGTTAAGGCAAATCCAAAAATCACCATTAGGGGCTGGAGTTCAGTGGTAGAGAACTTGCTTAGCATGCACAAGGCCCTGGGATCTATCCCCAGGCCAAAAAGAAAAAAGAAAACTAAGGAAAAAAAAAAAAAGAAAAGAAAAAATCACCAAGCAATCACCCAGTGATAACTGCCATAGGCAAGATCCTTCAATGGATTGCAAAGTTAGTGTCCAGAAGTACAAACCCTGCCTGCCCCACTTTAAGACAGGTTGCATCTCCCTTTATGGACTCCTGCTAGGCAGCGAGCAAAACTCTAGGGAATGTTGCTCTATAAAGACACATAAAGAAACCCCTTGCAAAAGACTGGCGCGAGGTCACCTGTGGAGACAGGTGGGGGTGGGGACAAATGCTCACGATACGGAAACCAGGGTGAAAAGTTCTCTTGAACCTATTAACAAGTGAAAGGAACAATCTATAACACTCTATAAAGTCCCTGTCTGGGTCATTCTACACAATCTTATTCTGAGAGGAAAGCAGCAAGCCCCACACAGAGTATCAAAGACTGAGATCCTGTTTTACCACCGTTCTTACTCAAAAAGCTCTGCATATTTTGGTGTTATTTTTATCTCCCCCTTTCATTTATTGTCTCAAGGTAAACACTTGCGATTCCTAAATGCCTGAAGAGTGAATCAGTATTCTCCTGTTCAAACCAGTAGAGGCCACATCAAACAGTAGCCCACTAGGTACTATTAATCATTAAATAGGTACATATATGAACGCTCAGTCAAGGAAGCCATTTTTCTTTTCTTTCTTGTCTTTTTTTTTTTTTTTTAATTAACAAAGCATAAACCTTGACTTTGACTGGTTCAGAAAAGAAGTGTATTTTTTAACCATAAAGATGTGTCAAATTCAAGGCTAACAGAGCAAATATTTCAGGTGGGAAAGTGGCTGTGGGTCTCCCACAGACACGAACAATGGCCTGACTTTCAAATTGTAGCACCTGCCTTTTCCATATTCACACACCCAAGAAAAATGGATGTTCTCAACCATGTTTGGTAGATGCAAGCATCCATGGTAGGACTGCTAGACTATAGCCACACCTGGGTACAAACTGACAAGTGGAAAGCCCAGAGCACAACTGCCCTGCCAGAGAAGAAATTAAGTCATGTCAAGCATGTTGTAAGTGCAACATGGAGGAGCCTGTCGCTCCTTCTCTTTTGTCCTACATATACTGTATAAGATCCTCCAAGTTCACAACTGGGGCTCCTCCATGAACCCTAGATCCATACATATGTAGAAGTGCTAAAACATTATGGACTTTTCGATAACATATCTCCTCACTTTCCCTCAAGAAGCATCTAGATGGTTGAGTGAACAAACGAAAATGGTAGCACTTGCAGTCATATGCCCACAGAACTAGGGGACCATGTGCCCCAATTTGTGCCAGTAAATCTTTGCTGCCTTTGGCATTCAATATGTTCCAGTTTGAGCCATAAATTATATAGTTCCTTACAGAAGGACAGCAGAAAAGGTCTGAGAAGTTACCTTCTTCTTCTTCTTTTTTTTTAGAGGGAATTAATTTTATTTATTTTCTTCATCTGAGCTTTGCTTCTCTGACATGTAGTTGTATATGTGGTGCTAGGATTTGAATCCAGGTCCTTGCATATGTCAGGCAAGCACTGTACTGCTGAGCCACTGCTCCAGCCCCTGAAGGTACCTTCATATATGTCAGAGATAAACATAGGAAAAATAAAAGTAGCTAAGAATTTATATCGACTTCGCAATTTCCAGGCACTGTTTTAATCACAGTACATGTATTAGTCCTCAGAATAATCCATAAGATACATACTATGAATATCTTCCCATTAAACTGGTAAGCAAATTAAGGTCCAGAATTGTTATGTTACACACATAGAAAGCAAAGAAGCTGGAACATGAACCCAGAAATTCTGACTCCAGAGTTGATTTTTTAGCTTCTCTGCTATCCTAGTTTTCCTGAACATACGCGTGAATGTGCATTCAATATTCCTAGCAGAAATAATTATCAGGTCAGTCAAATCTCAACTGTGATCCTGGTGTGGTGGTGCACACCTGTGATCCCAGCAGCTCAGGAGACTGAGGCAGGAGGATTGCAAGTTCAAAGCCAGCCTCAGCAACTTAGCAAGGCCCTGTCTCAAAAAAAATTAAGAAAAAAAAAAAGGGGGGCTGGGGATGTGGTTCAGTGGTTAAGCACCGCTGGGTTCAATCCTGGTACCAAATAAAATTCTCAGCTGTGAAACTGGAAGCTCACAAGGAAGGATCTCTTTAAATACAAGAGGACATTGCACCTCGAATTTATAACCCCCTCTATCACGATCACTCAGTGTTGTAAAGCAACAGGTGTGTTGGGGTGCTCTATGAAAACAGATGTTTTTATGTGTTCCATTCACACAAAATTTTTAAACAAATATTTCTGAGCATGATTATTATTTACTTCTTGGCTACAAGGAACCTTGCATGAGAAGCTGGGATGAAAAGGAAGCATGAGAGCAGGAAATGGAAGCAGGGGCCCTACCTCCTGACCATTCACTGGGCTTGCACACTGCCAAGACGACTGCCACCAGACTCACCTGTCCCAGGAGTCCTTCTCATTTTCTTTTCCAGTCTCCCAGAAGGACCTGTGATCTGCCCACTGGCCTTTCTTCCCTTTCCATCTGCTGCCAGTGGTGGAACCTGCCTGCTTAAATCTTACTTATTAACTATCCGTAGATATGGCAGCCTGCGATGACAGCAGGATTGTTTGGGAGCTCAGTATCTCACTTCTTCCCACGTACCTTACCCTGGGAATTGCTTTGTACTTGCATATTGCCATGTAGTGGTGTGTCTTTAATAACCATCAATAAAGATAGGCCTGGGAAAACACGGATGGCCACAGACTCCTCTAAAGTCACCTGGTTGCAACAGAGAGGAGCTGTCTGCAGGGGTAATCTGACTGCCCAGAGGTGGTCCCCAGGAGTGGTCAAAAGTAAACATATCCTTTGATTGAGCAATCAAAGAAAATTTAGAAAAAAAATAAGCTAACCCTCTGAGGGTTCCAATAAAACCTATTCTTTTTTTTTTTTTTTTTTTTTAAAGAGAGAGGGACAGTGAGAGAGACAGAGACAGAGAGAATCAACTTTATTGAGTTTTTCACATGGCTTTAATTGCTCCAACACTCAGTTGTGTACGTGGTGCTGGGGTTTGAACCCGGGTCCTCGTGCTTGCCAGGCAAGTGCCGAAACCGCTGAGCCACCGCTCCAGCCCCAAAACCTATTCTTAAGTCTGCATTCATTCATGTGTTTATTCTCCAAATATGTGGGGGTGACTATTTATGAAAGGTATTCTACTAAATACTAAGAGGACATTTTTAGCTTCCTTACTGGAGAAGCAACAGAGATGAAGAAAGTGGGAGGGAGGTAAAGGGGAAGTTTTTAGAATATAAACTTAGAATTCTACCACTTTGCATAAATGAATAACAGGTAGGAATGAAAATACCTGTCAAAGCCAGTGCACAATTCTAGTTTGCACATACTGGGTGCTTAAAAAAATACTCATTGAACAGAATTAAGTTGAACAGACAATTGTAATTGGATAGTTCTAACCATGACTTTATGGTCTGACCACCATAAACACAGGTTCACTTGACATAAAGCAAACAAGCTGTGACTCTACCCCTCTACCCAGGTGACAGGCAGTCTCAGACATCCAGTCTAGGTCTGTCCCAGGTGCAGAACTTTGAGGGCAGGTGAGGAGGGTGTAGAGGTTTGAATAGCCACACAGGACAAGGAGATCAAATACTTGAACTTGAGTACTTGGGCCCCTATGTGACTGTGGAGCCTGTTGAGATTAAGGCCACAGCTGGATATGTGTATGATACATGCACAGTTTGGCAACCTCCTCCAGGAGCCAGCAACACATTGGAACTTTATCAAGGGACCTCCGGTCAGATCAGACAAGTCTGGCAGCTTGTTTCCTGAGAGCTTGCCCTCCCCAGGCCCGCTCAGATTTCAGCTGAGGCTGGCCTGTGGCAGTCCAATCCTGCAGAAGGAGCGATTCCTTTCCCTACTTCACATAATACGCACACACTGAGTGCAGCTAAGGGGATCCAAAATGAACTCCATCATGTAGGCAGCTGCCCACAGGGCTGGAGGGACAACAGAAATTAACTCTTGGCTCTGCTTCCCACTTTGCTCTGACCCACCCACTTCCTCTCTGGAACCACCTCTCAGACTGACCATAGAGCAGGATGTAGTCTTCCCATGGCCCCTGTTCCCTGGCATGACTCAAACAGTCCCTCACCCTCAGTCCATGGGATCTTCTGCTATGCCTATAAAAATGCAGATGCACAGGACAAAGCAACTAACCAGTGAGAAGGAATGCATGCTAGAGACTCCTCCAAGGGTCATCAGTGACAAAGCAGGTGTCCCTTTCTGAGACTTCCCTAGGAAACCTTTCAGAAGGCACTGGGTGCTGGACTGAGCAGATCTGTTCTCACTCAGGGACACCTAGATCATCAGCTCTCAGTGTCATTTCCGGAATATGCTCAGTCATCTTGCTAAGTGGGATTCCTTCTTGCACATTTCCCTTCTGGGTTTCCTCCACAAGAAAACACATTCCCTCCTTGCCCCTTCCTCCAAAAATGTGCCCTTTAAATTACTGGAATCCTGTTATCAAAAGGACAAACAACTCTGAACATCTTACCCTTGCCTATGGTTCTCCCTGACAAAGAAAAATAAGTTCTTCTGGCCTATGAGCTCCCTTTCTGCCTTGTCCCTGTAGAGGCATCATTTTCCAGAAAGCCTGGCTACCACATATCCTGTGTTGCTAGGAGCTCATAGTCCAGTAGTATGTCTCCTGTACTGACCACACAAATCCTCCCCCTCCTTCCCTGGACTGCCCAGCCAGCCCCTTCCAGTCTACATAGGCTAGGTCATAAGGCTGTATATGAAGACAAATGCTGTAAAGGACATGAATGTGCCTTGTCCACTGTCAAGTAGGTAGGGGGACAGGTACTTCCAACTTGTGGAAGAGACCAGAAGGTCCCAACCATGCTGGAACCCAAAAGAGTCTTGGGTTACAATTGTGGCAGCTGTCTGAGCTGTCATCTCTTGTTCTCTAAGCCCAATATCACAAAAAAAAAAAGTTCATATACAAACATCATTTCCCAACTACTTGGGAAGTCAATTATTGGTCTCACCTATCCCTCTCCTAAATTTGATGTCAGCCAGCATCAGTGCTCTGTGTTCTAACGCCTTCGCTATAGTCCTAGCATCACATCCTCTAGTCCTGAGATGAACGCTTAGCATTGGTGGAGCACAATATTCTCAGGAGCTGCAATATTCTCTTTCCTAGTCTTCCTTTTAGAGCACAAACAAGAGTTTGCAATATTAAGAAAGAAGAAAGGATATGTGGCTTGTCTTAGCTTGAAATATTTAATTGGGAGGAAGGCTGCTTATTCTGTATGGCCTCTTGCAATTCCAAAAGGTTTCCTGTCTCCTGGAACTAAGAAATCAAGATTCCTTCCTTGCCAGCCAGAGAATACAGGGTAATGAGCAAGTCCAGGAGAGAATCCCAGTACAGTAAACCTAGAGTTGAACTAGGTACTGCAGTCTATGAATGTAGCTCAGTGAAAGAGCACAAGACCCTGGGTTTGATGCCCAGCAAATACACAAACTGTGCTCTGGAATACTATCAAAATTCCTCACCAGGCGGTAGCTCCACTCTTTGACTGTCAAATTCATCTTTGGGGTAATGTTAGTAATTTGCCATCAATGCCATTTCAAACTGTTTTCACCTATAAGGATACAGTGGGGAGAGTCTCTAGATTGGCAGGTGGAAAACACAAGTCTAATTCAGGCTTTGCTATTCCCCTTGGAGGGAAGCTGTTTGACCTTGGGCAAGTCACTTCTTTCTAGGTTGTTTCCCCATCCATGTGTGAGTACAATGATTCTGTAACCTCTAGTGTCTGACTCTTCTCTAGCCCCTACCTTTCTATAACCTATGAGATAATGAAAGGAGGAAGATGAGGATTGTAACTAAAAATATATTGTATATATTCTTCCCACATTACTTTCAAGTCCTAAGTTTTACTCAAATGGTTTTTCTGGCTAGTTTTTTTAAAAATAAATTTGGTCTGATGTCACAATTTGAACAGCTTATTAGCAAGCCAAGTAATCCTATGCCCTGGGATTTTAGGGGTTAGGCTTCACTCTGTCTTCAGCCTTTAAGAGGCCCCTGGGCCTGCATGCACACGCCCCAGCCCCTAGCACAGTTTGGAACCTTTCATGCACTAGGGTGTAAGGTAGCATCCCTGTGATCCTTGGGCCTGCACTGTTTCACTCCTGGTCCTACAGGTTTGTCCCAAGAGCCCTGTTCCAAGGTTAGAAGGTTAGCTTAGAGCACATTTAGAACCTTCCCACCATCACTGCTGTGGCTGGGCCAAATGTAGGAGTTTAGCCACTCCAGGGAGCCCTGCCCCCACCTCGCAGGGAAGGGCTTTCTTGGCAGCCATCATCCTCTTTTACATCCCATTAGAAGAGTTCACAATCCCTTGGTCTTACCCGATCCAATGGAGTGTTGGGGGCAGGGGAGCATTACAGGCTGCTATTAGCCAATGCTGACAGCTTATTTTCCACCCCCAACCCGTTTGCCTAGTGAGGTCCAAGCTTGGCCAGGAATCAACCAGGCATTTTTTTTCAGAAGTGGCAACTTATTTTTATCAAAGATGGAATGCAGAGTTGCCCTTGTTTCTAACGCCTCTGCATGGCAACCAGGCACTTGCTCCAAGCATTCCTGAACCCTCTTTCCCCAAGAGGTATTTTGCTCTCTTGCCTTTCCCTTTCTCCATCTAAACATTGGATGCAGAGTTGTGCAAGTACCTCAATTAATAGAAAATAAAGTTGCAGGAATTCAAAATATCTTTATTAATGCCTCTATTTTAAATGCAGGCTTTGACTGGCTATTGCTACTCTATAAACCCTACCCTAAAATTACCCAAAGACCACGGCACTGCAGAGCAGTGGACAGAATTGGTTTTTCCCACCCCACCCCAACCCACCCAGCCTTACGTTGCTGTGGGCCCTTGAGCCAGTCCTTTCCACTCTCTGGGGCTTAGAATATCTGCTAGGAAAGTAAGCATAGGTTGCCTGGGTTGGCTTTCCTTAACCCATTCCAGCCACAAAAAGCTCTGCAACTCTGCTGAAAGCTGTAGACCATTCAGAAAAAAGAAAAAAAAAAAAAGATGCATTTGAAAAGTATTTATTAAACTTTTGCTAAAGGTGCATATACAGACACAACTTAGAATTCCATTTCAGGAGGTTACAGGCTCCCTGGGGATTTCTGGTAAAAAAAAAAAAAATCTGGTTATGAATTCTGCAATGAACGCATACAGACTCTTCTTGTCTAGAAAAGACTATGATAATGACTCCCATAAACATGCGTAAAACTACCAGCCATCCAGATGCCAGAGGACAGAGCAGCGAGGTGGTCATTACAAAGGTGATCTCCAACTTCCCTCCCGTCCCAGCGTCGCCACCGAGCAGGCAGGCGCACAAGCAGACATGCGTGCACAAGCAGCCTGGAATGTGCTGTTTCTGGGCACTTGGACTGAAAGGAGCTGGCTGCAGCCCTGGAAAGATGACAAACACATCTCTTCTATCCTTGATTTTATTTTTCTCACGGTCTCTGAAAGGGCTGCGATCAGGTGGCATGTGTGGGACTGCCCTCTGTACAGGTGCAGAGCAGGTACTGAGTGGAGGAGAAAATGCTCCCTGTGGGTACTTACTCAAGGCCCTTTCAATAGCCTCCCCAGGACAGGTCTTGGCAAAGCAGCCAGCACGTCCCTGGCAGGCTGTAGGGAAACCGAGTGTGAGAAAGTCAGTCAAGCGGAGGAAAAGGGGGGAAAAGAGAGACAGGGGGAGCTTCCAGACCTCAGGCAAAAATACCTTTCTCTTCTCTTGCTCTCTCCTTTCTGTAGTTTTAAACCATACTCACAAACCATTCCCATACCTAGGGAACAAAGGGGTGTCTCACTAGAGATGCAGGTATTTGTCTTATGGTTTAAAAGCAAACATGCAATACACAACTGAGAAATCACTCTTCATGGGCGGGGAGCATGCTGGGAGGAGCAACCTGGCAGCCCCTAATTGCATTTATTGGACCTGATGCAGTGGGAAAAATACAGCTTTGCTGTTATCACAGCAGGATCAAAGAAGTGACCTTCACTGATGACCACTGTTAGATTTTCCTCTTTGCTTTGTAAGGAGAAAAAGAATAGCTGAAAAAATAAAGGTGGTTTTGTATTGAAGCAGAGCTTTCAAAATCCAAATACCTTGAGTTGAGGAGCTTCTGCCTCATTGGAGAAAGGGTGGAGAGAATGCCAACTTGGTCTTATTTTCACTAACCAGAATAAGGATCTTGAAAAGTAATCTATGAGCACATTTGCAAGACCTTTTTCATCAACAATTACGGTGGAGAGAGCCAGAGAGTTCATGGCTTTTTGTTATTGTTTTGTATTTCTTTTTTTGACCAGACGCAAATACTACTGGCTAATTTTTGGTTACTTGAGCCCTCCGTCCCTCTGTGTGTGTGTGTGTGTGTGTGTGTGTGTGTGTGCAGTTACTTGCTCATTCTACCAGTCTAAACGCTCCTAAAATGAGCTGCTGATTAACTATTTGACCCATGAAACTGCTTGAGGCACTGCTGTGAGACCCTAACTGGACTATATTCCATTCCCCATGCATCCTCAGAGGCAACGAATCAGATGAAATATACTCTCAGCCTAGAAGGGACAGGATAGGCAACCCAATTACTTCATGAGGGCCCACCGGCAGCAGACAGCAAACAACATCATAATAGTGTAGGGACACTAGCTCTGAAGGATGGGGGCAGATCCTGGAAAGGGTTAACATGCTTCCCTGGGAAAGGTTTAGTTCTTAGGAGGAACCAGGGCCAATATATTTGTGGGATTTTAAAAAGTCAGATGCTGAGTAAAAGCATTTTAATAAGCTTGTGAAGTTTGGTGAGCGGGGAAAAGGAAGGTAACTTCATAAGCTCACCCATCTTTCACCAAGAGGTTTCCAAACACAGGGAAAACCCCATTTTTTCAAAAGCAAAAGACAATTTTCTGTCATCACCACTTTTCCATCTGTTTAAAATAAGAAAGAAAAGTCCTACCCCATTGGCCCAGGTGGCAGGTCAACAAAGGAGGCTTTGTTCATCATTTCTTCAGAAGGAGATAGGGCACAGCTGTGTTAAGAAAACACGCACACACATCCCAGAGAGCAGCCCAAGGGGCAAGTGTGAGTAAAACAAGCCTACAATGAGGTAAGGGTTGGCTGCAGTCTCCAGGGCTGTCCTGGAAGGAGGAAAATGAGGTTTAGAACATAAAGATGGTCAGAGACACAACGATGCCTTAGTCAGACTCCAGGCAATGCGAGAACAAGGAACATTGGATTCAAGGGTTGAATTCAGGGGGCTGGACAATGAATGCTTGGGTAAGCTGGCTCTAAGCAGGTGCTTCTGGGTGTCAGTCTGCACCTGTTACTTAGGTGAGGCTTCACTAGTTGACCCTCCTAACTGGCCTGTGTCTCCAAGTCTTGAAATCCACTCCACACATTTGCCAGGGCCATATTTCTAAAAGAACTCTGATGTCCCTTCTCTGCTATGGACATTTTGTGGCTCTCTATTATGCAAAGTCCAAAATCCTCTACAAAGCAATATGTTTAAAGGTTTCGTGTCATGGCCTCAAACGTCTCAGGCCCAAGCCCCAGACCACAAGCCCAGAATAAAGATCTCAAGTTCCCAGGATCCAGACCTTTAACACCATAAGTACTTCCATCCTTCCCAGTCCCATGACTTGGCACATATCCAATGTCCCAATCCTACCTGTTTTTCAAGGTACAATGCAAAGGCAATCTCCTCCAAGAAGTTTTCTATAAATATCCCAAGTCAAAAGTAATTTAACTCTCTTGGACCTCCACATCATTTTACCTCTATCTAAACTCACAACTGCCTCTCTTGAACCTAGGACCCCCTAGAGGAATCCTCTAGGAAATCCCAGTCAATTGTACTTATGAGTATACATATCTCTAGTCTGTAGGGTTCCTGAGGACAATAACTGTCATACTCGTTCCTGAATCCCCCAGAGAGCCCAGCAATACTGTTGTCCAGAGGTATGCTTTTCTGCTTCTCTTTGGTCCTCCTGATCAGTCAGACCATCATCTAAACCCTAAGAGAAAGGAAAATTAAGGAATGCCCAGTCATCAGTCAGGAAATCAGGGTCTGCCTGCCTCCACAGTTGTCTGTAGGCTCCTTACAGGCTGCCACTGTTATCTCTCATCCTGGTAATCCCACGGTTGAACAGTGTCTGGCAGTGCGCGTGCGTTCCATCATAAAAGGTAAAAAGGGGCTAGCCCAAGGTCACATAGAGTCAGGAACCATTGAATCTCATCTGGGACGAGATCTGGTGAAATCATTTACAACATTATCTCAGTGGGGAGCTCAGAGGAAGGAAGAAATGGTGTATGAGAAATGTGTGCCAGGCCTCCAGGACGCTCTGGGGGTGGGGGCAACATCAAATAAGACGCTGGGATCCTAGGCTGCCAGGAGCCCCCCGGAGCAACTAATGCAACTCCCCAGAAGAGGGGAGACTGGAGGCGGATGGGGAAATTGGGGGTGCGAGCGAGGAGGTCGGCGGCGACTCGGGCGGGTAAGAGGCGGCGGTGGCGGCTCGCTGGCCGGGGCAGTGCGCACCGCCCGCCCCGCGCGGCAAATCCCCCAGGGAGGCCGCCGCCAGAGCCCTGGCGCTCCCGGCCCGGCGCCCGCCACGTGGCACCCGGCGGCGACGGCGGCGGCCGCAGCGGCGGCTCCTCCCGGCGCGCGGCTGGGCCAGTCGGCAGCACGCAGCCGCCCGCGCCGCCCGCCTCTTCCCGGCCGCCCGCCGGCGGCCTCCCGGGCGCAGAGAGGGGGAGTTGCCCGGCTGTCCTGGACCCGAGGAGGGGGAGGGCGGCGCGAAGCCGCTTTAACCGCAGCCGCCGAGCGGAGGCAGGAGGCTGACCCGGCCGCTTCCTAAGTGCGGTCAGGCATCTCGTGACCGCGGCGGGCGCCGGAGGCCCCGCGGGGGGAAGCAGGGCGGGCGGGCAGGGGCAAGGAGCAAACAAGTAACCCCCCCGCCCCCGACACACACACCGCGGGCTGCTGCGAGGGCGGCTCTCCGCGGAGTTAAACCCCAAGCCCGAAATTACGGTGGGGGTGGGAGGGTGGACTAATTCTCCACTCTCCGCCCCGGGGCGTGCGCTCCCCGCCCGGAAGGGCTGACCTTGGCCGGGGAGGGGGGGAAGGATAAGCGCCGAGGCTCGGCTCCCAGCCCGCCACCCCCTCGGATTCCTGGCCCGGCGGGGCTGGAGGAGGGGGCCCCGGACACACACACACACACCCCACACGCAGCGCGCGCCAATGAGCCCCGGCCAGGCGCAGGGGGCGGGGTTTTCCCAGGCTCGAGCACAGCAGCTGCTATTTACCTTCTTGGCTTCTCCCGGGGACTAGGAACCAGCCCCCGCTCTCTGCAGCCCGCCGCCGTCCCCCGCCTCCCTGCCCCCGGGGCGCGCGCACACACACTCACACACGCACGCACGCACACATCCTCCCGGCCCGGCCGCAGCCGCGGCGGCAATAAAACATCCTGGCACGTGCTCGGGCTCCAGGCGCGCCCTCGCCGGCCGGCTGATGTCAAACTGCAGTTCGGCTGGTGTAGCTCTTAAAGGGCCCGCGAGTGCAGGGCGCCCGGGCCGCGTTGGCTGCCCGCGGGGTGAGGAAGGGAGAGGCGGCCTCCTCGCCTGCCACCTCAACGTGCCGAAAAACTGAGTGCCTGCGGGTGGAAGGGAAAGAGTGGCGAAAGAACACGCGTGTCCGTGAAGGCATTGCCATCAACCCCCACCTTGTTAATTTTTCATTTGAAATTCCATTTCCTTTCTACCCACTTGGAAATAATTCTGGTTGTTTCCTGGGGAAGCTTGGGGTCCAAAGCCGCAACTCCAGAAGAGGAATAAGGAACAGGGTGGGGGAGGGAGGCATTAAAAAAACACTTTGCTCTAAAAATTCTGCAACTGTAAGATGGACGGAATTGCTTTTTCTGCAAAAAGGAATTTTAAAAAATATGATTTTCTGCACGATCTACTTTCAGGAGTCCCCCTCTCGAATATACAGAATCTGAGCGGGAAATCAGATATTTCGGTACCACATCGTTGCACGAGTTCCCCCATTCTCTTAACCACTGCAAATATAATTCAAATATAATTTTTCTTGGTCTTCTATACTTTTAAAAAACATATTTCAAATGAACTTATTACAAAATAGCAAAGAGAATAAAGAGCAAAAACCCTGCCCCCCCCCCCGAAAGAAATAGACCAAAACCAAAGCGGAAAAATCCTCTCTAAAGCAAAGCCCAGAGGGGATTGTAGCAAAGGGTTAAAATCCTTTTGATTGACGTTGTAGCCTCTGGTGCCCCAGGCTCAGGCGCGCGCCATTGGCCGCCAGACCTTGTGCCTAGCGGCCAATGGGGGGGCGCGGTCCACGAGCGGTGCCGCGTGTCTCCTCCTCCCATTGGCTGAAAGTTACTGTGGGAAAGAAAGTTTGGGAAGTTTCACACGAGCCGTTCGCGTGCAGTCCCAGATATATATAGAGGCCGCCAGGGCCTGGGGATCACACAGGATCCGGAGCTGGTGCTGATAACAGCGGAATCCCCCGTCTACCTCTCTCCTTGGTCCTGGAATAGCGCTACCGATCACCAAGTAGCCATAAAATAATAAATCCTCAGCACTTGTTCAGTAGTTTTGTGAATGTCTCAAGTAAAAGAGACATAAGCAAAAAAAAATTTTTTTTTGCGTAGACCCAAAAATAAAATTCTCTAGGGATTAAAAAAAAAAAAGAAAGAAAATGCCGGCCGATATAATGGAGAAAAATTCCTCGTCCCCAGTGGCTGCTACACCAGCCAGTGTCAACACGACACCGGATAAACCAAAGACAGCATCTGAGCACAGAAAGGTAAGGGCAGTACCTGTATATCTGCAGCCCCATGAAATTAAGTCGGGATTTGGTGTGTGGGGAGGCGGGGGGGGGGGGGAGTTCCTTTCTCTCTTAAAATCCCGGGGTGACAAGGCAGATCCCAGGAGAACTAAGGCCCCCTCTTTTTTAAATTTAACAGTCATCAAAACCTATCATGGAGAAAAGACGAAGAGCAAGAATAAATGAAAGTCTGAGCCAGTTGAAAACGCTGATTTTGGATGCTCTTAAGAAAGATGTAAGTGGGGAATACTGCCTTTTCTCTTTTTTAATTAAAAAACATGAAGTCTTGTTTTCCCAGCCACTAAGAATGAAACCCTCTCGCTTACGGTGCGAGAATCTTACCCCGCCAAGCACTGCCCTCTAAGCGGGAGGGCTGGGCCCCTCTCGCCGGCTCCTGGAATGAGGGAGCTGCGGCCGAAGTGAGGGACCCCCCAGCACTTTGAGGCAGCTGACCGGAGTCTGACTTTCCTCTCTGGCTTTCTCTTCTGTTCAGAGCTCCCGGCATTCCAAGCTGGAGAAGGCAGACATTCTGGAAATGACAGTGAAGCACCTCCGGAACCTGCAGCGGGCGCAAATGACTGGTAAGGGCAGCTCGCCGCGTCCCCCTCTGCGGGCGTCCCTCTCGCGCCGCGGAGATTTCTTCCAGACTTCCGCCCGGGGTTGTGAGAGGCATTCAGCTACATTTTACTGCCTTGGCTCGTTTTCGCGTTCCCACGGTCTGAGTCTTATTTATAGCCACAACTCCAAGTTGTTACTGTTCCGGAAAGGGAGGGAGAGAGGTTGTAGCTGCGAGGTTGTCCTGCAGCTGGGATGTGGAGGAAGCGGGTAGGGGAGAAAAGACTTAGGACTGCGGCAGGTAGGAGCTGAGTCGAGCCTGGGGTCCTCTAGTCTAGCACTCGCCATCCCACCCAATCCCCATTGCAGAAAGGAAAGTGAGGCTTGATGGCGAATCGGGTGGCATTACCCAAGGTCACACCGCGCTAGGGGACAGGTATGGGTGTCAGATCTGGGGCTGAGATCTGTTTAAAGGTAAAGAAAGGGAAAGAGAAGGGAATGTCTCGGCTTCAATCGCCACCCCAATGTGGAGAGGTTACTGGTTTTTCTAAACATACCCCACCTTCCCAGCCCTGCGTGGTCACGGAGGCTAGCCGCAGGGACCTCCCAGGGCGGGAAGCACTGGCCCCAGGGCCGGGGCTGTTTGGTGACCAGTCTGTCTCCTTCTGGCCTTCAGCTGCGCTGAGCACAGACCCGAGCGTGCTGGGAAAGTACCGCGCCGGCTTCAGCGAGTGCATGAACGAGGTGACCCGCTTCCTGTCCACGTGCGAAGGCGTTAACACCGAGGTACGCACTCGGCTGCTAGGCCACCTGGCCAACTGCATGACCCAGATCAACGCCATGACCTACCCTGGGCAGCCGCATCCCGCCTTACAGGCGCCGCCGCCGCCCCCGCCAGGACCTGGCGGCCCCCAGCACGCTCCGTTCGCGCCGCCGCCGCCACCGCTGGTGCCCATACCCGGAGGCGCGGCGCCCCCTCCCGGTGGCGCACCCTGCAAGCTGGGAACCCAGGCTGGAGAGGCGGCCAAGGTGTTTGGCGGCTTCCAGGTGGTACCGGCTCCTGACGGCCAATTTGCCTTTCTCATCCCCAACGGTGCCTTCGCGCACAGCGGCCCAGTCATCCCGGTCTACACCAGCAACAGCGGGACCTCAGTGGGTCCCAACGCAGTGTCTCCTTCCAGCGGCTCCTCGCTCACGGCGGACTCCATGTGGAGGCCGTGGCGGAACTGAGGGGCTCTGGCCACCCCTCTCCTAAACTCCCCAGCCCACCTCTCTCCCCTCCGGACACTAAACAGGAACTTGGATATTAGGAGAGAAGACTTTTGTGATTAAGCGGTTACTTTATTTTTTTTAATTTCTAAAAAGTAATTTTTTTGTAGAGAGCTGTATTAAGTGACTGACCATGCACTATATTTGTATATATTTTATATGTTCATATTGGATTGCGCCTTTGTATTATAAAAGTTGAGATGACATTTCGTTTTTTACACGAGATTTCTTTTTTATGTGATGCCAAAGATGTTTGAAAATGCTCTTAAAATATCTTCCTTTGGGGAAGTTTATTTGAGAAAATAAAAGAAAAAAGTGAAGGATTTTATGTCTTAGAACTGATTATTTCAGAATATGTAAAAAGAGGCTCATCATGGATTTGAATTACATGTAATCTGGGAATTCAGAAATTGGCCCTTTTGTTTAAAAAAATTTTTTTAATCTCTCAAACCTTTTAAGAACACTCCATGAACTAAAAAAGACTAAGAACCATCTAACTTAAAAGAATCCATCTGATATGACTTCCCTGATAAACTCATGGTCATTCTCTTAAAAGACTTTAAAAGGTTGTTTAAACTCATTCAGTCCTGTCCTATTCCTTCCAAGAAAAACTGAATTCATGAAATTCACTGGATGGAGTCTTATTGTCCATTGCACATTAAGGGCTGCTCCTGCACACTGCTCCCCTGGGCTAGCTACCAACATCCAAAATAAAAACATTCATAGCAGCTGCAGCCTCCTACCTTCAAGTGCTGGGGTCTTCGCTAGTCTATCCATAGGTGTAACTAGACATTGCCTAGCACCAGCATCCAAAAGTTGGAAATGCCTCTCTGCACCCTCTTCAAGCAAGCTGAAGAGGTCAACGTATTCCTTCTGCCAAGGGACAGCTAGTTAGACTCCCAAGTGGAGCCCAAGCCCAGATGATTAACACCAGACATGTGTTTTTGATAAGTTTCTGTGCTTGGCTCTAATAGAGAAAGCATGTAGGGGCTGCTCTGGCAGGCACACAGGCCATCTTCCCCTTTTAATACAAACAGCAAGCGACCCCTTCTCTTGGTCATGCCCCATTTCCAGGCAAGATGTGGGCTCCAGATAGAAGCAAAAGGGTTGTCTCGGGTTTCAGCTCGCATAACCCTCCTTAACAAGTCCTAACTCAAAGCGGACAGCTTTAAACTGTGCCAGGATCTGCAGGGAATTTCTTCCAAATCCCATCACAAAGGCTTGTCAGATTTTGTCAGATTTGGCCAGGTGTTTGACTGCATCCAGGTGTTGGGGAAATGAAAACCACGAGCCCTGCGAGACCAGACACATCAGCAGCGCTGTGGGTCTGGCCGGCGCGCCCTCCTCCCCCACCACCCCTCGGCCGGCCAGTCCTCCTCTCCGCCCGGCCCCTCCCTCCAGTTTCTCTCACCCCCGCCCCCCCCCACCCGCCCTTAGAGCGCTTCTGGGAGAAGAAGGATGAAGC
>PVKS010028800.1:0-26019 GCA_004027875.1 Aplodontia rufa
TCTCTTTCTCTCCCTCTCCCTCTCCCTCTCCCTGTCTCTCTCTCTCTCTCTTTCCCTCTCCCTATCTCTCTCTCCACCTCTCTCCCCCCCTCCTCTCTCCCTCCCTCTCCTCTTTCTCTCCCTCTCTCTCTCTCCTTCCATGAGCTGGGCAGCTTTCCTTCACCATGCTGTTTTGCTGTGATATCCCACCTCACTTCCAGCCCAGAGCAATGAAGTGGGCTGACCATGGACTGACCTCTAAAACTGTGAGCCAAAATAAACTTTTTCTCCTCTAAGTTGTTCTTGTCGGGTATCAAAGCTAACACAGGGGGACCCTAGCAAAGACTTCTTGCAAAGAGTAAATGAACATACGGCAGAATAGAATGGGCAGCTAGTGGGGGCTGTAGGTCAGAGGCACAACATATGATTAGCATGAGTGAGGCCCTAGGTTCAATCCCCAGCACCAAAAATAATTAATTAAAATGGCTAATGTCTGTCCCTTGATG
Organism: Aplodontia rufa; assembly: GCA_004027875.1. Taxonomy (NCBI): domain Eukaryota; kingdom Metazoa; phylum Chordata; class Mammalia; order Rodentia; family Aplodontiidae; genus Aplodontia; species Aplodontia rufa. Next base: position 486 of record PVKS010028800.1, read on the forward strand.
GAGATCTGATTTGAAAAAAAAAAAATACGGCAATTTAAATGGGTCTCTGGAATGTCATCTATTGTAGTGATACTGTCTATTTCTTTGGTGTGAGAATGGTACCATACTCAGAGGAGAACCCCTGTACTCCTATGAGATTGTGTTGAAGCAAGGACTCTCACTCAGGAGGCTAGGGTGGGAGGATTGCAAGTTCAAGGCCAGCCAGCCTGGGCAACTTAGCAAGACCTTTCCTCAAAAAATAAAAGGGGCTGGAGACATAGCTCAGTGGTAGAGCATCCTGGGTTCAATCCCCAGTACCAGGTTTTAGGTTCATGAGCAAAGGGCTCAACAAGAACATCAAGTATGTTTGAATGGAGACAGAGAGAAAGAGTAAATACCATGAAATGCTGGCTGCTGAACCAAGGCGAAGGGGATTCTCACTGTCTACTCCCATTTTTTTAATGTTTAAATTTTATCAACTACACATTGGGGGAGAAAAAGAATAAGTTGAACAAAGTATTTCGAGCACCCTGCACAATGCTGTTTGGCATTATTTATTTAATAAATATATACCAAGCCACAGGGGTAACATCAGCCCAGAACCAAGAGTGGGTGTGTTTGCTCCTCTCTGGAAAAATGAAGGTGGGTTTAATGTCCACTCTTCCAGTTCTTGAGTCTGACCATACAGGCCTGATACCATCAGCCCCCCTTGACCAGTGAACTCCATGGTGCTGGGCAACTTCCTGGAACCAGCCGGTGACTGGGAACTGCATTAGAGGGACTCTCAGTGGCTCTTTAGCAGGGCCAAGAGTCAGTCCAAGACACTTCTCAGGAATATCATTAACTTTGAAAAGACTTTCAACCTCATTCATAATTGAGGAAATGCAAGTTGAAATTCAATATTTTCACCAAGCCAATAGGTGGAGACTAACAAGCTTGCTACAGGAAGTGCTGGTGGGGCCCTGGAGGGCAGCCCTCTCATTGGCGGCTTGCTCAGCCTCTTGCTGGCGATGTGTCACTTCCCATCAACTATGACCACCTCTAACTCAGCAACTCCGTTTCCTTTTCTCCATATTTTTATTGGTGTATTATAGTATACAAAATGGTGGGATGTGTTTTACGTATTTACACACATACATAATAAAACAATATGATTAGTCAAAAATCTCTCCCCAGTACTTCCACTGTCCCGTCCCTCCCCTCTCCCTCAGTCCCTATACTCTACTGTTCTTCCTTCAGTTTTCGTGAGACCCCAGCACTTTTCTTTTTCTTTTTCCTCTCTAGCTTCCACATATGAGAGAAAACACAAGATCCATAACTTTCTGAGTTTGGCTTATTACACTTAACATTCTCAAGTTCCATCCATTTTCATGCAAATGACAATTTCATTCTCCTTTATGGCTGAATAAAACTCCATTGCGTACATACACACATTTTCTTTATTTATCCATCCATTAAGGACACCTAGGCTGGTTCTATAATTTGGCTATTGTGAATTGTGCTACCATAAACATGGATGTACACATATCACCTTAGGATGCTGACTTTCACACTTTAGGATAAATACAGAGGGGGGTAAAGCTGAATTGTATGGTAGTTTCATGCCTAGTCTTTTTTTTTTAATTTTAAAGAGAGAGGGACAGAGAGAGGGGGAGAGAGAGAGAGAATAAATTTTTATTTAGTTTTTCACATGGCTTTCATTGCTCAGACACTTCGTTGTGTACGTGGTGCTGGGGTTTGAACTCGCGTACTGCCGCATGCCGGGCAAGCCCGGTAAGCACTGCTCCAGTCCCTCATGCCTAGTCTCATGAGGAACCTCCATACTGATTGCCATAGTGGTTATACCAATTTACACCCCCATCAACAGTGCAAAAGGGTTCCTTTCACTTCGTATCCTCTACAACATTTATTATTTGCACTCTTGATGGCTGCCATTCTAACTAGAGTGAGATGGAAGTGCTGTGTAGTTATGATTTGCAATTTCCTAATTGTTAACAACATTGAGCATTTTTTTCATATATTTGTTGGCCATTTGTATTTCTTCTTTTGAGAAGCATCTGTTTAGTTCATTAGCCTGTTTATTAATTGGTTGTTGGGTTTTGTTTTGTTTTGTTTTTGGTGTTAAGCTTTTTAATTTTTTTTATATTAATCCTCTGTCAGAAGAGTAGTTAGTGAGTATTTTCTCCCAGTCTATAGGTGCTTTCTTCACAATCTTTTCTTTTTAAGCAGGGGAGTGGCTGGAGCAGTGGCTCAGTGGTTGTGGTGCTTGCCCGGCATGCGCGAGCACGCGAGTTCAAACCCCAGAACCTCATACACGATGAGGTGCCAGAGCAACGTAAAGCCACATGAAAAACTGAATAAAGTTGATTTTCTCACTGTCCCTCTCTTTAAAAAGAGGGGGAGGGAGGAGAAAGTGAGAGAGAGAAAGACAGAGTCAATTTGATTTAGTCTTTCATCCGTGGGTCCTCGTGCATCAAGCAAGTGTGATACTGCTGAGCCACAGCTCCAGCCCCCTCTCTTCACATTCTTAATTGTTTCCTTCACTGTGCAGAAGCTTTGTAATTTGATGCCATTACACTTATTAATTCTTCGAGTGATTTCCTGAGCTTTAGGGGTCCTGCTGAGAAAACTGGCACCTGTGTCTATATGCTGGAGCGTTGACCCGTTGTTTCCTTCTGGCAGTTGCAGACTTTCTGTCCTAATTCTGTGGCCTTTGATCCATTTTTAGTCGACTTTTATGCCAGGGAGAGATAAGGGTCTAGTTTCATTCTTCTACATAGAAATAGCCAGTTTTCCCAGCACCATTTGTTTCCTGCTGTCTTGTCTCCAATGTATGCTTCTGGCACCCATGTCCAGGACCAGATAGATGACAGTATCTGTGAGGGTTTGCGTCTGTGTCTTCTACTCTGTTCCATTGGTCTATGGTCTATATGCCAGTACCATGTAGGCTTTTTTTTTTTTTAACTATAGCTCTGTAGTATAATTTGAAGTCAGGTATTGTGATATATTGCTTTTTTTTTTTTTTTTTTGGCTTAGGAATGCTTTGGTCTTTACTCATCCAAGTGAGTTTTAGCACTGTTTCTTCTAGTTCTGTGGAGAGTGTCATTGGTATTTTCATGGGGATTCCTTTGAATCTGTATATTGTTTTTGGTAGTTTAGTCATGCTAACAATATTAGCTCTGCCTATCCAAGAACACGGGAGGAATTTCCATCTTCCTGTATCTTCTTCAGTTTCCTTCATTGGTGTTCTATAGCTTCCATCGTGGAGGTCTTTCATCTCCTTTTTAGATTTAGTCACAGGTTGGGGCTGGAGAGGTGGCTCAGGGTTATGGCGCTTGCCTAGCATGCGCGAGGACCCGAGTTCGAACCCCAGCACCATGTACACAACTGAGTGTTGTACCAACACAGGCCACATGAAAAACTAAATAAAGTTGTTTCTCTCTCTCCTTCTCTCTCTCTCACTGTCCCTCTTTCTTTAAAAAAAAAAAAAAAAGATTTAGTCTCAGGTTTTGGTGTGGTGTGGGGTATTTTTTGTTGTTGTTTTTTTGTTTTTTGTTTTTTGGTTTGAGGCCATTGTGGTTTTCCTGATTTCTTTCTCATTAGATTCATTATTGGTACTTAAGCTACAGATTTTTGTATGTTGATTTTTTTAACCTGCTTTGTTGCTGAATTTGTTTATTAGCTCTAGCAGTTTTCTGGTGGAACTTTTTGGATCTTCTACGTATAGGATCATATCATCTGTGAACAGTGATAATTTGACTTCTTCCTGTCTTATTTTTAGCAATTTCATTTCAATGAACCTATTTCAAAGTATCATCAGAGATGAGTTTTTTACAAACAATGTACAATGATGGTCACTGAGTGCTTTTATAACATCTGCAGCACCATTGCAGTTATGTCACCCACCTGGAAATGACTCAAATGCCCACCAACAGGAGACTGCTTAAATGAATTATGTATGGGAATACATTTAATAGGAGTGAAGTTTTGGAAATAAAGGTATGTGTAGATATAACAGTCTAAGCTAGTGTATGCATTTTTTAAAATCCAGTAGACTAGATATTAAAATGTTAATAATGAAGATCTCTGGGCTATAAAATACTGAAGAGTTTCATTTTCTACACTGCATTGCTGTGGCGTTTACATTTTACATCACAAGCATGTATTGCTTTTGCAAGCAGAAAACAGGATTTTTTTTTTTGAGAGAGAAGGACAGTGAGAAAGAAAGAAAGAATCATTTTTATTGAGTTTTTCATGTGGCTTTAATTGCTCCAACACTGTTCTGTACATGGTACTGGGGTTCGAACCCGGCATCCTTGGCATGCCAGCCAAACACCATAACTGCTGAGCCACTGCTCCAGCCCCAGAAGATAGGATTTTATTTTATTTTAAGAAAGAGGGGACAGTGAGAGAGAGAAAGAGAGTAGCAATATTTATTTAGTTTTTCATGTGACCCTCATTCCCCAGACACCTTACTGTGTACGTGGTGCTGGGGTTTGAACTTGCGTACTCGTGCATGCCAGGCAAGCACCGTAACTGCTGAGCCACCGCTCCAGCCCCGGAAGACAGGATTTTAAAGAGTGGGAAAGTGAGAGTAAAGAATGGAAGGAAGGAAGGACTGCAGTGGATATTTTTCTTCCTTTTGGTCACTAGCATGTGACACCCCTCTTCCCCCCCAAAAACAAACAACATTTGAATAATTCACCTACCTCAGGTGTCCCACGACAGCAATTGGAAAGGGCCTTCTGGCACCAGGGCTGCTGTGGCCATGCTATGGAAAGCACGTGAAGACGGTGCCTAAGCCCAGCTCGCAGCCCAAAGGAATCCAAGGAAGCGAAGCGGTGGAGGGACTTGAGCTTTCTGCCACCTGAGATTAAGTCATAAATATATACGAATGTAAGGCAAAACATGGGGAAGGTATGGGACGAATACTCGTTTCTCACGAAACCCACGGAACTGAACACACAAGCTCCGGGGAGGTGTGAGCAGGGGCTTGCAGATGTTCTACCCAGAGCTGCCGGAGTGGTCTGAGTTCCGAGGCTCCGCGCTAAGGCTCTTAGATCCAGCGCCAAGCCCCACCCCCGAAGGAGAATCTGATTGGCCAGCTGAGTGAGTGATGGGGAAGGGTGGGGCAGAGGCACCTGGTACAAACCAGGCCGGGGACCACCCAGAGCGGCAGCTCCCGGGAGGAGTAATCTGTGCCAGTTTCTTAGGGGAGGATGCATTCTGTGCCCCTCTCCCAGCTCTAAAGGTTTGCTGGCGATCTTTGGCGTTTCTTGGCTTATGGGCCACCGTCCCTATCTCTGCCTTCGTGTTCGCCTGGCGTTCTCCCTGTGCAAGCTTCTCGATGCTCAAATCCCTTCATGTCAATACCTGTCACACTGGAGTGGGGCCACTCTACCCCAATATGACCTCAGCTCATCCAAGGACATCTGCAGTGACCCTATTTCCAATAAGGACATATTCTGATGTACTAGGTGAGAGTGAGGACTTCAAATTAGGAATTTGTTGCCATCAGGGGAGGACATGATTCAGCTCACACCATAAATGTTACAGCCCAGCTCAGGAGAAAGTTCTCCTGACAGGTGGTGAGCAAGAAACCTCTGTCACCGACTTTAGGAAGAACTAGAGAGATGGAAGGAAACCCAGCAGAGTGTGGTGTCTGGAAAGCCACAGAAGAGTGGCGGCTGAAGAGGAGAGATTTACCTACAACATCAAAAGCTTCTAAGAGACGCAGCAGGCAGTGGACAGCATCCCTTAGATTTGGTGATGGTGGTGCTCTTTGCAAGGAAGATTTGACAGGCCAGGAGGGGCAAGAACCCTGCAGTGGTTTAACGTGTACTTGAGGGCTGGAGCAGTGGCTCAGCAGTTGTGGCATTTGGCTGGCAGGCGCCAGGACATGGGTTCAAACCCCAGCACCACGTACACAGTGAAGTGCTGGAGCAACGAAAGCCACATGAAAAACTAAACAAAACTGATTTTTTCTGTCTCTCAAAATAAATAAAGTCTACTTGGGACATGAGGAAACAGAGACGGGGGACAGGGGACAATTCTTTTGTTTAAAAACATTAGTTGTGACAAGGAAGAAATAGGCAGGGTCTCAGCCGGAGGAGGATATTGGGTCTCTGGAGGCACTGAAAAGTTGAGCATGTTTAGGGCTGGGGATGTAACTCAGTGGTAGAGTGCTTGCCTAGCATGTGTGCACCCAAGAGGCCTTGGGTTATAGTCCTAGCATTGTCAAAAAAACAAAAACAAAAAACGAGTATGATTAATGATGATGGGGAATAAAAAACCAGGAGACCAGGAGAAAGAGAGAAAAGATAGATGGCTGGGTGCAGTGATCCACCTCCGTAATCTCAGCTACTCAGGAGGCTGAGATAAGAGGATCATAAATTTGAGGCAAGACTCAGTGACTTTGCAAGACCCTGTCTCAAAGAAAAAAGGACTGGAGATGGCCAGGTGTGGTGGGACATGCCTGTAATCCCAGCAACTCCGGAGGCTGAGGCAGGAGGACTGCAACTACAAAGCCAGCCTCGGCAACATAGTGAGGCCCTGTCTCAGGGATGGGGATGTGGCTCAGCAGTTAAGTGCTTCTGGGTTCAATCCTCTGTGCCTAAATAAAAATAAATAAATAAGGGCTATGATGTAGCACAGTGGTTAAGTGCCCTTGGGTTCAATTCCTATTATTGAAAAAGAAAGAGGGAAGGAATGGGAAGGGAAGGAGGGGAGAGGAGGAAGGGGAAAGGGAAAGGAAAGGAAAAGACATGGCCCAAGCTTCCAACCAGGTGCAACAGCAGTACATCCACATGCCAGGCACGTAGTAGGTACTCAATAAATATTTGTGAAATAGAGGCTAACCATAGGCAGGCCAGGATGCAATCCAGAAAACAGGGGGAGGAACTGGCCTGGGCCACACGTGTACCCTCAGTCTTCTGCCCACTCTCTTTGTATGTGGCCCAATATGGCAGCCAGCATTATGGCCACTTCCTGACCCCTCAGGACAACGACTGACACTCCGCAGGCACTGTCCCCCACAGTTCAAATTCAGGACAGAATTTAGGATGCCCCTGGGCACCACTGAGTCAGAAGATGAGCTCAAGATGGTTGGCTGTGGCCAGAGAAGTCAGGTCTTGGGGTGTCTCCCAGGGGACACAGGGGGCATGCAAGAAAGAGGCACACCCCTCTTCCCCCCCAAAAAAAACAAACAACATTTGAATAATTCACCTACCTCAGGTGTCCCAATAGGCCAATAAGAGGCCTATTTTCCTCTTACTCATAATACCTGGGAGCAAAGAGGTCCTTGACTATATAAATTGATAATCACCATCCCAAGAGAGGATATTTAAGAATAAAATCTCAGTTCATCTGTCAGCCCCAGAGGACACCCAAAATGCACAAGTAGCCAAGGCTCAGAGTGGACAGCAGTTACCTCCAAGGTGAAATCAGAGAAAGGGTAGAGACCTTGCCTATATATTTTTTGGTCTTAATATGTTTTGAATATGTTTAGCTTTTATAATAAACTTTATTGAACTTATAAATGACTTACATTACATATTTTTTAATGAATTTTAACTTAAGAATATCCATAAATACATTCTCTTTGTTGAAAGTAAGCATTGCAGGTGAGTTTTGAGTCTCCTAGACCATCCTTCCCTGCCTTCCCTGCTCGCCAAAAAAAATCTATAGCAGAATCCACTATTGATGTTTGGTATGAAGCATCTACACTTTTAAATGCACATATAAATCTCCACATCAAATATATAGTCTGGGTGTTTAAAGGAATTAAATATGAAATGCTCTCATACAGCACTTGTGCTAGACTATTGTCTCTCATTAGCTGTCTTCATGAAACATCCTTCCAGTAGTTTTAAACCTCCCTCTTTTTTTGTATTGGAGATTGTACCACTGAGCTACATCCCCAGCAATTTCTATTTACTTGTTTATTTTGATACAGGGTCCTGATAAGTTGCTGAGGCTGGCTTTGAACTTGCAATCCTCCTGCCTCAGCCTCCTGAGTCTCTGGGATTACAGGTCTGAGCCCAGGGTACAGGACAGTTTAATACTGCCACCCTCATTTCCCCTTCCTCCATGGGGATCCAGTCTATGGTCTTTCCAAATGCTATTCCAGCAGAAGTCTCTGGAGCAGAGGCTCAACCCTTAGGACATTCAGATACTGAAAACCATCTCTTGTTTATCTGAAATTCAAATTTAATTGAGTGGCCTGTATTTTATCTGGCAACCTTGTGACTTAGACTTTTGTTAAAAATACCAAAAACCTCTCAAAAACACTAAGAACCCAGTCAATAAATGGGCCAAAGAGCTAAATAGAAACTTCTCAACAGAAGACATTGAACAAACCAATGAATAAAGGAGAAAGTGCTCTAAATCACTAGTAATCAGAGAAATGCAAATGAAAACTACATTAAGATTTCAGCTCATGCAAGTCAGATTGGCAAAAATGAAGAATATAAGCAATAATAGATGCTGGAGGGGTTGCGGAGAGATTGGTACACTAGCACATGTTGATGGAACTGCAGACTAGTACAGCCTCTCTGGAAAGCAGTGTGGAGAATCCTCAAAAAATTAGGGATGAACCCAACATATGATCCAGCTATCCCTCTCCTGGGGATTTTTCCAAGGGATTTAGAATCAGCACATTACAGTGACACAGCAAAATCTATGCTCATAGCAGCTCAACTTACAAAAGCTAAATTATGGAACCAACCCAGATGCCCCTCACTGGATGAATGGATCCAAAAACTGTGGTACATATATACCATGGAGTTCTATTCAGCAATTAGAAACAATGATACTGCAGTCTTTGAAGGTAAATGGATGGTGATGGAAAAAATCATGTTAAGTGAAGTTAGCCAAACCCAGAGAGTCAAGGGTGGAATGTCTTCACTCATCTGTGGAGGCTGGAGCTAGACCCAGGCCTGTGTGAAAGGTGGTCAACCTCATGTATTAGACCTAGCAAAGGCGTAGTAACACATAACCTAGGGCCTTCATAGATATATAAGGGGAAGGAGGGTGGAGGGGCGGGAAGAGGGTTAAGGGTGGGAGAATAGGGTGGGATCTAGGGGGTAAATCTAATTTTAAGAATATATACATATCATATTTTTTGTTAGATGCATTTTTGATTGTACAATAACTAAATTTCTTAATTAAAGAAAAAAGAGAGAGAGAGAGAAATACCATAGACCTCATCAGTAGAGTGATTCAGTAGGCGTGGAAAGGGCCCAGTCGGGAATTTGATTTCATTTGTGGTGCTCGGGATCAAACCTTGGGCCTCGCACATCCTAAGCAACTGCTCTATTACTGAGCTACATCCCCAGCCAAGAAACCTGTATTTAAAAAAGGTATTCCGATCAGTCGACCTCACCAGGCTGGGAGGGGCTGTTCATGCTTAGCCAAGCCTCCAGAGCTGCTGTCCCCGAGACTGCAGCCAGAGGGAAGACTTTCAAGAGGGGCGCCCTTTCCTCCCCCTGCAGGTGGGGACAACCAGTGGCTTTCTGCCACTTTTTCTCAGTCCGCCCATTTTCCCTGGAATTCACAAGTTTCGGGATCCAGATGGGATTAGCTAATCGTTCCCTGCCCAAGCCGTAATTTTCAAAATTAACTCCCGCAACGGAGGGCCGGAGGGGAACTGGGTGGGGCAAGGGACAAAGAAGAGGGAAGGCACGCCTGTGCCTGCAGCTCAGCTTCTCTCTAGAGAACCTCCACCCACCCCTGTGGCCCCCTCGATCCCGCCGGGCAGCTCCTCCCCGTTCCCAAAACCGCCGGGGCGTGGCTGGAGTGCTGAAGGGGAGTGGCCAACAGAACAGTCACAGCCAATCACAGCGAGGGCCTTATAAGGGGGCGTGGCTCGACCACATCAGCAAAGCGACTGGATCAATCCCGACCCTGGAGGGCAAAACTGATTGCTATCTGGGCCCTGGTGCACTTCGCTCCACCACGCGGAGTTCCTCGGAGAGCGGGATGGAGTGGACCCAGGGGGCCTCGGGAGGAGGCCAAGCCGAAGCTGACTTCCCAAAGGAGCCCTTGGGAAGCGTGGCCCCGGCACTGGAGCAGCCGGAGGTCCCCACCGAGGCGCAACAGCATGAGAGTCCCGAAAATAGCCCAAGACTGGTCCGGGCCGTGACGGGCGCCGGCCAGGAACCCTCAGACGAGAAGAAGCCGTCTCCGCCTCGCCCCGGGCCGCTGCGGGTTCCGCCACTCAGCCTGGGCTACGGTGCCTTCCGCCGCCTGGGGTCAGCCAGCCGGGAACCGCCGTCCCCCGGCCCCTCCTCTGCCGAACAGCCCTGGGACGGCGAGACAGCCGGATCGGAGTTGGTGCCCAGGGCCTCCTCCGGCGAGCAGGCGCCAGGCTCTTGGGCGCCGATGGAACTGCAGGTGGACGTGCGCGTGAAGCCGGTGAGCTCGGCCTCTGGCAGCCGCGCGCCCTCGCCCGCGCCCTCCACGCGCTTCCTCACGGTGCCGGTACCCGAGTCCCCCGGCTTCTCGCGCCGCGCCTGCTCCGCACACCCGCTCTTGCAGCGAGCTCCCTCGCTGGGCAGCGCGTTGGGCCGCTGCTCGCCTCTGGCTGCAACCCAGACGGAACGGCAGGTCAGCCACGCCGAGGGGCGCGGAGGCTCCCGGGGCTGTCCTACGTGCCACTGCAGCTGCCAGGAGCGAAGTCTGGAAAAGGAGGACGCGGCGCTGCTGCAGCAAGCTGGGATGGCTGGTAAAAAACTGCCTCGGGCCATCGCGCTCATAGGTAAGTGTGCACCGGCGGCCAGTAGGGGTTGGCGAGGCGCGAACGAGAGAACCCTGCAGCGAGTGGACTAGTGCGCTCGCAAGACTCTCCGGATGCCCCGACCCCACCTGGTCTTCTGCCTTAGAATTAACAGCATTCTGATCTAACTAAATGTGATTCAAAATGTTTCCGGTAAAAGAAGAAAACCACTATCCTTCTTCTCAGAATGAGGAATTTTCTCATTCCTTTTTAGTGTGCGTACCATCTTCCAGAAGTAGAAATGGAAGGAATTTCGGATGAGAAGTGATTCAGGATCACATGACGGTGGTGGCCAAAGCAGGAACACAGGCTCCTGACTGGCTGGAGCCCACAACCCTGCCCTTTGATCACCCTCCCCAAATATAGGCTCATTCTTCCTCTTGATCATGTTGAGGAGCGTTGGCCCCCCTCATCCTTTCAGCACGTACTGAGTGGGGACCGCGGGTCAGACTGCTTGCGTGTGCCTCTGTGTTTGCGTTTGTGGAGGTGAGGAGAACTTGGCACAAAAATAGAGCCCGAAATTGACGTAAACCACCCTGGATAAGGAATCAGTGGGAGGGGCAAGTTTGCTGCAGCAGTCGGGAGTTGGCTTGAGGAGTTAAGATGGGAGGGACGCTTCTAGAACAAGAATTGCAGGAACAGAGGCCTTGGGGAGTTAGAGCCCTGCCTAGCTGGCAAACTGTCCAAAGCCCTAGGGCTCTGGGAAGGAGAGGTTGAAGGAAGCAGCTAGTAAAGGCCAAATCCTAAGCGCATCCACTCTGGGATTCTTAGATGTAGGGAGGCTTCCAGGCTTGGATCGCTCAAGAACTTTTTCAGCCTTTGGCATAAGCATGTTTTCTATAAGATGGAATATTAGTTTTCTGTTGCTGCTGTAACAAACTTCCATGTCCTCAGTGACTTTAAATGACATAAATTTAGAGGTGGGTTCGGTGGTACAGGCCTGTAATCCCAGCTGATTGGGAGGGTGACCTAGAAGGATTGCAAGTTTAAAGACAGCCTCAGCAACTAAGCAAGGCCCTAGGCAATTTAGCAAGACCCTGTCTCCAAATTTTTAAAAAGGCAGCGGGTAGGGGAACTGGGGATGTGGTTCAGTGGTTAAGCACCCCTGGGTTTAATCCCTGGCATATACACTCTCCCAAACAAAAAGACACAAATTATTTTCTTCCAGTTCTGTAGGTGGGAAGTCTGTCCGCTGACCACTCTAGAGTCAAGGTGTTGGCAGGGATGTGTTCCTTTCTGAGGCCTCCAGGGAAGATTCCCTTGCCTTGCATTTTCCAGCTTCTAGCGGCCAGTGTGTCCTAAGCTCATGGCCCTCTCTGTATTCAAATTCGGCAGTATTAGCCTGAATCCTTCTGTTGCCTCCTCACTGACTCTCACATTCTTCAGCCTCCCTCTTCCATTTATAAGGACCCTCACCATCACATTGGGCTAACCCAGATAATCCAGAACAATCTCCTTTTCTCAAGATCGGCTGATGGTAACCTTAATTTCCTTAATTTGCCATGTAATCCAGCATATTCACAGGTTCAGGGACTAGGACATGGACATTTTTGAGGGCACATTATTATGCTTACCACAATATCAGTCTATTGCTTTCTTTCAGATTCTTTTTCAAAAAGCTGACTAAAAAGGGTAGACTGATAGAAAAGCAGGGAGTGGCATGGTTGGATTTTTATTTTAGAAAGTGAGCTCTGGCAGGGCATGGTGGTGCACGCCTGTAATCCCAGCAACTCAGGAGGCTGAGGCAAGAGGATTACAAGTTCAAAGCCAGCCTCAGCAACTTAGTGAGACCCTGTCTCAAAATAAAAATAAAAAAGCTGGGATGTGGCTCAGTGGTTAAGCACCCCACTGGGTTCAATCCCCGGTACCAAAAAATAAAAAAAAAGGACACTGAGAAAGAGCCCAGACAGCATTGTGGAGGAAGGATGGGGCAGAGATGAGATTGAGGGAGGGGGTCAGTTAGGAGAGAGGCAGGAGGAGGGCTCAAGAGGCACAACTGGTGGACTGGACCACTGATCAGGTGAAGATAGGCAAAGCGGGAGTAGGGATGTGTCCCATGTTTCTGACTTGGGTAGCCGGGTAAAGAATTGTGTATCCTTCCACAATGGAGAGGCGTTGGAGAAATAAATGAGAAGATGCCTTCAGGACCTCCCAGTCCTGGAAAAGGAGCAAGCCTTAGAGATGGGGGTGGGGGCGTTTAGGAATGAAATCAGGAGGCACAGAGAAATACGGGAGTGTTGTCAGTGGTGTCAAATGTGTATCAAGGCTTCAGAGCAGAAGTAGATTCTGAGGCTGGATGATTAGGGAGAGTTGCCACAGACAGTGGTCAGGGAACTACGCGGGCCCCCAGAGGGGTGTGAAGCAGAGTGCCTGGTGAGATGCCAGGTGGATATCATTCCTGGTTTAGCTTTCTGGAAAATGTGGAACTCAAGAATCCTGGGCTGCCCAGTGCAGGACTGAGGCTCGGTCTGCAGGTTCTTCTTGGATGAAGAGTGGTTTCTGCTTGTGGGCCCAAGCTGTTACATCTACAAGAGGGACGAACTAAGGCAAGGCTCCATGACGTACCCAAGCCTCATGGTGATACCCAACCCAGCCGCTGCTCATCCCCTCGGAAACTTAGGAGGGAATGGCCACCCTTGAGGGGGTTGGCAATGTCACTGCTTGTTCTCATCCCTCACTTACTTGGGCAGGTGACTAAAAGGAACTGTGGGGGTGTAAGTGGAAGGACCGCAGACTTGGGTGCTTTGATTAGCAGCTCTGCCTACGGGCAGCTGGTAGAAGGAGAGTTTTTAAAGCCTGGAAGTAAAATAAGAGCTAGATTTTCAGATAGAGAATGTTCTTCCTTCCTTGTTTGGAGTCACCTTCTGTGATCCCCAAGGCCAGCTTGGGTGTCCCTATCTCTCATCGGTCCTCGTGCTTCTCAACAGCAGCTTTGTTCACTCGGCTTATGGCTGCCTCCTTGTAAGTGCCCCTGAGGGGACATGGATGGACTTGCCCTGAACCTCCAGCCCCTGGCATGGCAGTGTCTTCTCGGAGCTTCAGTTCAGGGCTGAATTTCTTAGTCCTGGCCCCCTTCTGGGGAAAGAGGAAAAGGAGTTTGATCTCGGTGTTTGTCATGGACTTGGCACACCAGGTTTGGAGGAGGACATGCAGGAATGTCCCACCTGGCCCCTCCTCCAGGAGTCCTCTGCTCAGGCAGGGGGAGAACACTCATAGAGCAAAAAGCCCAAGGCAGTCTGGAGTGTAGCCAAGAGGGGTAGGGACAGGAGGCCTGTCAGAGTAGATGTGGGAGCAGAGGCAGTGGGGACAAGAGGTGCTCTAGAGAAGTGGGGCGGCACAGGGTCTCCAGAGGTAAGGGGGCTCTGGTGGGGGAGGAAGTAAGAATGTGCTGGGCCTTCAGTACATGGAGCAAAGCGAGGCAGGAAGACATTGATGTCCCCAGGTAGAGAGAAGCAGAGGTAGGTTTACCCAAAGTCCATGACACCAAATTGGGCATCAATCCCACTGGCATGAGCCTCTGTGAGCCCCTTAGGATTTAGAATTTTGTGTAATTTTTAAAAGATGGCCCCCAAATTGAATAAACTGGAAGCTCCATAAGCCCTGGGTCCTGAGCCGTGGTGTTTTACTAGGCGGAAGTGGGTGGTGCAGGACAGGAAGTGTGGTCAAATGCAGAAGACGCTGGAGGGAGCAGCAGTGGGAAAGAATGCAGAAGCGTGGCAGAGATGTTAGTCGTGAGTTGAACAGGAAATCAAAATCGATGGAAACTGAATGGGCCCAAGGACAGAAGCCAGAGAAGAGACATAATGTTATCTCTTGGGAACATCCCTTAGTCCCTTGGCCCAGAGGAAGTGTTGGTTGGAAAGCAAGCATAGTTAAATTTAAAGCCTAGAAGTTCCAGGGTTGGGAGAAGGGAGAAAACAAGGACCACTTAGCTCCATCTGTTTTTTCAGTTTTTGACCAGGAGGATGAACTTGTCATTTGTGTAATTAAGAACTGCTTTCTAAGGCACTGGGTGGGGCGCACTCTTTGGTTCTTCCCGGAGTGAACTTGGAGTGCTGTGGGTCCTCCTTCCTGGTGTGGGAGAAGCTTGTCACCTGCTGGGTTTCTTTCCTGCTTCATTTCCTACAAAGGTCAGAGCTAAAGTGTGTTCAGCCACAATACTCGATACCTAGGTGGTTTGTTGATTTGTTTTCCTTGTCTTCTCCAGGATTTTCAGTCCTGATTTTATTACTCCCCCCCCCTTTTTTTTTGTTACATATGGTCTTACAATTAGGAAGGAATCATTATCAAACAATCAAAAACAAATGTATAATGACAGAGGAAGCCAAGGCTGATGCCATTCCATGGTTTCCCCCCTTGGGTTTCTCATGGTTCCATGTTTCCCCCTATTAAACCCCTGTGTTAAATGGACTTCTCATGGAAGTTGGAGGTTTCCATCTGAATTGATTCCCCCATACTCCCTCCCTCCGGTCTCCTTGATATCCTTCCTATTCCCTACCCACTCCCTGCCTCCCACCCTACATCCCCCAGCATCCTAGGCAAGGTTTCCCCTGTTAATGTAAAAATTCATACAACGAGGGGTTGGGGATTTAGCTCAGTGGCAGAGCGCTTGCCTAGCATGAGCAAGGCCCCGAGTTCGGTCCTCAGCCCTAAAAAAAAAAAAAAAAATTCATACAACGAAGTGTCAAAGCAACAAAAGCCTCATGAAAAACTAAATAAAATTGATTGTCTTTCTTTCTCTCTTTCTCTTTTACTGTCCCCCTCTCTCTTTATAAAAAAAAATATACGTAAAATTTCTATCACTTCAGAATGGTCCATCTTCCCCTGTCTAGTTAGTATCCTCCCATTCTGACTTATGCCATCACAGGTTAGTCTGACCTGATGAACCTTATGCACATGCAGTCATGAAGTATATACTCATATGTATTATGTCTGGCTTTCTTTAAGCATAATAGTTCTAAAATTCATCTACGTATTGTGTATTATTAGTTTGCTTTTTTTTCTTACTGCATAGTATTCCATTTACAAACATACCACTATTTGTTTATCCAATAAACTATTAATGGTCTTTTGATATATTATTTAATTTTTATGTTATAAAATGTAATTTTCTGTTTTCCAATTTGAAGTAAGAAATCATGGAATTAATGTTTAATAATTTCCTCCAACAGAATCTGTTTTGTTGCATTTTACACTATATTTAGTGAAAAAGAGAGAATCAATCTTATTTAGGTTTTCATGTGACCTTTTTTCATTGCTCTTACACTTCATTGTGTATGTGGTGCTGGGGTTTGAACCCGCATCCTTGTGCAAGCCAGGCAAGCAGGCAAGCGCCATAACCACTGAGCCACCGCTCCTGCCCCCAGATGTCAACTTTTTGTGTATCTACATAGTGCACTTCCTTTTCAGATCTTTGAAGCAGGGATTGTTTCCAAAATGAATGAAAACATAGGGATTTCAAAAGTGCCTGTGCTTTCAAAGTTGAATACTGACTTACTAAATACCCTGGAAATGTGTCCATCTCGGTGTAGGTATGTATACCATATGCACATGTATATGTTTCATGTGGGTATGTAACATGCTAACACATGTGTGTTGTTATTCTAATGCAATTGGTCTTTTCAAAACAGTAAAATATTGTTGCAGAATAATCTCTGCCTATTTCAGGCTTTGGAAAATGACGATTGCTGGTCCTCATTGCTGGGTGCTCCCAGGGCCCAGCAGCAAAGGCTCTGGGAGAGGAGAGTTCTAAGTTGCTTTCCTGAAAAAGATCAAGTTCAGGAAAGCTTGGTTACTTGGGAAGGGTGTGAATGTCCAGGTGTAGGGCCGTGCTTAAGTATTTGAAGCAATACCTACCCTCTTGGACTCTCCAAGCTTCCCTTCTGGCTTCCCTGGTCACTCCATGAACAGGGTGAGGTGCACACGTCAAGGTGTCCCATCCCTCCCAGCCCTTGCTGGGTGGCTCTTCCCACCTGCAATACCTACCTGCCCCTTTCCTGCAGCCCCCACCCCCGCCACCGGGTCCACTTGGTCCCGGAGCAGCAGCCCCTTCTCTGCTGACAGCTCACAGCTTTCACTCCCCGAGAGGGATTGAAGAGGCAGATGGGATTTTGGTGGAAAAAGTATGAGTGACCCATAGAGTCAGGCCTTGAGCCCAGCCTGGGGGGCTCCAGTCTAACCTGTTCCTCTCCCACTTGGCAGGTTTAGCCTGCTACTTGGTCTATGTATGAGCTCCTGGGTGCAGGGCTTGGGCCGATCTCTGGGCATCTGTAATTGGCTCTAATGCACCGTACTTAATGAGTAGCTGCTGACCAATCATGTGCTTCCTGTCTTTTGTAGAAATCTTACCTCTAACGATTTGAGAACAGACCCTCTCTATCAACTTTCTCCCAAATATAACGTTCTAACCCAGCTTGGGTAGCTTGTGCTGGCATCTTGGATGAAGGAGGCCGTGTGGCTCTGGGTGGGCTGTGCTCGGGTGGCTCTTCTCAGTCTCCTCTGTTTGCCCCACCCCCAGGGCTGCCTATGTACATGAAGTCTCTGCGCTGGGCCCTGGCAGTCATGGCTGTGCTCCTGGCTATCTCCACGGTGGCCATTGTGGCCCTGGCCTCTAGAGCAGGTATGATGTCTGCTCCCCACTGCTCCCCCACCAGGGCAGTCTCCAGCCCTTAGAGACTCAGAGTGAGATCCCACTGGGGAGATGCAGCATGAAGACCTGGGGCTTGTTGAGCAGAGAGAAGGAAAACATTCCCACCTCCTCACTGGACACAGCTTGTACCCTGATGAGTGACAGGTCCTCTCAGGGGACTCAGTCTACTTCACACACTGAGCAGTCTTCCTGTCCCTGCTAACCCTCCTTGCCACCCCAGGGCTTACCGGCTCCATCCCTTTAGATTCAAGGTCAGTCAAGGTCAAGGCCAGGTTTTCTTTGTCAGTGTGCGCCTGTTTAACTCTTTATAGCTACCCCGTGACTCACCAGGGTCTCTGCTTGCAGGAGCCACGTGCCGGCCATGCCCTCAGGGCTGGCTGTGGTCCGAGGAGCACTGTTACTACCTCTCTTCAGAAGCACAGGACTGGGAGGCCAGCCAGGCCTTCTGCTTGGCGCACCACGCTACCCTGCCCCTGCTGAGCCACACCCAGGTGAGATGGGGTGACATGCAGGGGGATCAAGCATCAGGTCTCCAAGGGCTGCATTCTAAGAAGTGGAGGCAGAGCTGGGATGTCCCCATCCACCCTAGCAATCACACAGTTGGCTGTGAGCTCAGGAGACAGTCCAGGAGGGAGAGACTTATGTGACCTCTCAGGGAGGTTGTATGGAAAATATAGCAATTTAATAGTCAGATATTGCTGTAATAGTGCTCAGTAACAAATCAACCCCAAACTCCTCAATGACTCATAACAATAAGTGTTTCTTTCTTTTTCCTTTTGTCTTTAAGAGGGAGGGAGATGGGCTGGAGCGGTGGCTCAGCGGTTTCGGCACTTGCCTGGCAAGCACGAGGACCTGGGTTCAAACCCCAGCACCACATATATGACTAAGTGTTGGAGCAACAAGGCCATGTGAAAAAGTAAAGTTATTTTTTAAAAAAAAGGGGGGGAGGGAAAGAAAGAGAAAGGGAGAGAGAGAGAGGGAGGGAGGGAGAGAGAATCAATTTTATTTATTTTTCCATCTGGCCTTTATTTCTCTGACACTTAGTTGTGTATGTGGTGCTGGAGTTTGAACCCAGGTCCTCACGCATGCCAGGCAAGCGCTCTACCACTGAGCCACCACCCCAGCCTCAAGTATTTATTTCTTTTCTTTTTTAAGAGAGAATCCATTTTAGTTTTTCACGTGGCTTTCGTTGCTCCAAGACTTTGTTGTGGACTTAGTGATGGGGTTTGATCTCGTGTACTCGCGCATATCGGGCAAGCGCTGTAACCCTGAGCCACCGCTCCAGCCCCTCAAGTTTCTATTTCTTGATGGCTGGTCTGTGGATCTCAGCTGGGTTTGGCTGGACAGCTTCGGGATGCGGATTATCAGTTGTGCGCTGAGGCTGCGGGTTGAGTTCGTGTTTGCCTCATGAGTCCCATCCTTCTGCTTGAGTGAAACTCTTCACAAGAGAAACAGCAGCAGCAAACCAACTGTGCAAGCCTCGTGCAAGGTCACAAGCCAACTGTGCAAGCCTCATGCAAGGTCACAAGCCAACTGTGCAAGCCTCGTGCAAGGTCACAGCATATCTGCACCATCCCACTGGCCAACACAACAGCAAGGCCAAGGCCATCCAAGCGACAGGGTCATTTAGTCCGTCTCCTGCCAGGGTGCATCCTGTCCGATCAATGGGTTTAAAAGCGGCTACAAAAAAACCCCCAGCAAACTGGATCCGGTCCTTGGCTTAATTTTTTTCCCAATTTTGTTATTGTGTTGGAATACGTGTAACAGAATTTCCCACATCAACCATTTTAAGTGTATGGCTCAGTTAGTATTAAATAGAATCATAATATCGTCTTTATCACCACCATCCCTCTCATTCTTCAGCTAGTACATCAAAACTTCTAGACGGACTCAGACAATATTTGTCTTTTCACGACTTAGTTACATAATGTCATGTCATAAAATGTGTTAGAATGTCCTTTTTTAAAAAAAAAAGACTTTTTTTTTAAAGAGAGAAGGACAGTGAGAGAGAGAGAAGAGAGAGAATCAATTTTTATTGAGTTTTTCAGATGCTTTCGTTGCTCCGACATTTAGTTGTGTATGTGGTTGCTGAGGTTTGAACCCGTGTACTTGCGCATGCCGGGCAAGCGCCGTAACCACCGCTCCAGCCCCTAGAATGTCCTTTTTAAGGCTGAATAATACTCCGTTATTTTGCTGATTCATCTGTCCGTGGACAGATGTCTGGTTGTTCTGAATAGCGAGTCTATGAAATGGATGCACATTTCTTCAAGACACTATTTATAGTTCTTTGGGTTGTATACTCAGAAGTGAAATTGCTGGCTCATATGGTACTTCTGTTTTAACTTTTTGAGGAACTGTTATATTATATTCCACAGTAGCTGTACTGTTTTACAATTCCCAGCAATCCTTGGCTTAACCTTCCCCGACTTGAGGGCAAGGGCCGAGCCTGTTGAGAAATGGAGGAAAACGTGGTATTCCTTCAGTCAGTGCCTAAGAAACGTTCACTGAGCTCCTACCCTGTGTTTCGTAGTAG
Organism: Aplodontia rufa; assembly: GCA_004027875.1. NCBI lineage: Eukaryota > Metazoa > Chordata > Mammalia > Rodentia > Aplodontiidae > Aplodontia > Aplodontia rufa. The sequence goes on from PVKS010028800.1 coordinate 20,421, forward strand.
GGATTCCAGGGTAAGCCGGAATCGCCCAAGTTCCCCCTGCGTTAGGTAAGAGAGCAGTGGGTGAGGAGGAAATCCTAGATGGAGCGGCTGAAGGACAGCATTGCCTTTGACCTGAAGGTCAAGGTAGGCGAGGCAGCAGGAGCCTACCAGAAAACAAAGACAAGCATTACAAAGAGTCCTTGAGACTTGGCCACACTGCCTTCTAGAATCTTCAGCTCCCTGCTCCAGTCCGGCTCTCTGCCCCAGTTCAGCTGCATTCTTTGTATGTCTGACTTCTGCCTCCTACCTCTGTGAGACCTCTGTCTTCCCAATCCCAGATCTTTGGGCCAGGGCTGTAGCTCAGTTGTAGAGCACATAAGTGAATAAATGAATCCCATATCCTTCTTTTTGTGGTCTAAATCCTTTTCCTGGTGGAACATATAATCCATAAGCTTCCTGGGGTGTTAGAAAAGCACATAAGAGGAGAAAGATGCTTTTATTCTCCCCTCTCAGTTGGTTGATAAGTTGGCAGGTCTGGAAGTCCGGGCTGGAGGTAGTTTTCTCCTGGAATGGAGCAGGGGTTGCTGCTATCCAGCTTTTAGTCTTGTACCTAAGCACCTAAGAAGCCTGACTCACTCTGATTTCTATTCCCTTGTAGGTGACTCAGTTTATTTTTCAGCTCTGGAAAATTTCGGAGTCTTCTTTGCTGTTGGTATTCTGATATTTAATAATAAAACTCATGGTGGGGATTTTTCTTCATTCTTTGTTTCTGCTGTCTTATCTTACGAACTCTTTTTGGTCCGTCAACTGTTCTCTTTTTTTATGGTGAACTATTCCTGGTTCAAGGATGCAATATCTGGTCTTATTGCAGATATTAATGTTTCTGAGATTTTTTTTCTGCTGTCTGCATAATCAGTTTTTCCTGATTTTTTTTTCTTTTTCAAAGAGAGAGGGACAGTGAGAGAGAGAGAGAAAGAGAAAATCAATTTTATTTAGTTTTTCATGTGGCTTTCATTGCTCTGACACTTCGTTGTATATGTGGTGCTGGGGTTCGAGCCCGCATCCTTGCTCATATGAAGCAAACACCATAACTGCTGAGCCACCACTCCAGCCCCCTGATCTTTCTTTTTTAAGACATTGTTTTTTTAGGGAGAGAGAGAATCAATTTCATTTTTTATTTTTTCACCTGGCCTTCGTTTCTCTGACACCCAGTTGTGTTTGTGGTGCTGGCTTCAAACCAGGTCCTCACACATGCCAGGCAAGCACTCCAACCACTGAGCAATGGCTCAGCCCCATTTCCTTATCTTACTATGGTATATATGATATGCATAGGGAAAAGACTGAAAGGTAGACTGAAAAGAAATTCCTAATATTTTAGTAGTGGTTACCACTAGGAGGCAAGATTATGATCAAATTTATTTTCTTCTTCAAAGCTTTATTTTCTAAGAATTCTGCAAATTAAACAAGCTGAGACTGGAGGAAGATGCTGGAGGAATGGAAGCCCACGAGGCCAGAGGGGGCCAGCCTAGCAGTTTCTGCCCGGGACCTGGGCCTGGCCAGCATTTAGAGTTTAGGTGAAAATAGGCTGTGCAGAGAAACTGTCCCAGGCGGGCTGCACATGCAAGAGGAAGGCCAGTGGGAATGTGGGGCCCAAAAATGGGACCCTACAGATTATCTGGGATAGAGGACAGGCCAAGCCAGTGGGAATCTAGCAGCTCTGCATATTTTTTCCATCTCCTAAAACAGACCCATTGAGTGCTGCAAGTGCCACCAGGAAGCCAGTAAAGCAGGGCCCCTGTCCCACAGCCTACCATCAGGCAGGTTCTCTCCGAATGACCTTGGACCTTGGCTCAGCAAGTTTCCTCCCTACTTCTGGTGGCTCTATAAGGGGGGTAATTGCAAGTAGAGATTGAAATTTAAGTGTACAGGATCAATCATTGAAAATACAGGTGACTGCAGAAAACATCACAGATAAACCCCTTCCCCTTAAAAAGACTGAAGTGAAGATTCAGGGCCCAGGCAGTTAACACTGGAATCCTCCGGAGTTCGAGAGCCTCCAAGGGGTGTGTGCAGTTGGAGAGGAATGCGCAAGTGGGTGCACGAACCCCAGAGACACAGCCAGCTGTCAGAGGTCCCCACAGCTCCAGGAAAAGTGGTTCATCTTCCCTAAGAACCGACTGCGCCCAGAGTTGGTGCCGCCCGAGCCATCAATCATTAGGCCCACTCACCTGCTTGACAGCAGGTGTGTTCTGCAGGGTGGGAGAGGGAAGAAGCCGCCTGAACAGTAACACTTGATGGAAGCCGTGCCTTGTTTTTCAAAAAGATTAAACCATGCAAAGTAAACGTTCATCATAGGATTAAGAAAATTCGGGAGTCTGGAGCTTTCAAATATTATGTGTCATTCCTACCCAGCAAGGTGTAAAGACAGAAAGTGAAAGGTGGCTGCCAGGAGCCGGGCAGAAGACGGATGGAAAGTTGGTATGTAATGCATGCAGAGTTTCAGTTTAGGAAAATGAAAAATTTCTGGAGGGGAACAGAGGGGATGTCTGCATAGTAGTGTGAATGTGCGGCCTGTTAGGGTTAAAACAGAGGCCCTGCGAGGGGCTCAGCGGTAGGGTATTCAGCATGCACAGGCCCCGGTACAATCTCCAGCAACGCACACACAAAGGGTTAACATGGTCACTTTCCTATAATGTGAAATATTTTTATCACAAAATTTAAGAAAATGTATGAAGGCATAGCAAACCATTTTTTTTTTCGTTTTAAGATCTTAAACATCAAATTTCAAGTATATTCTGCTCCCGATCACATTTTTTTAATCCACACTGGTGGCAAAAATTGGAGAAGCTGCAACTGTAGGCCACAGAGGCCCCAGGATCTGTCCAGCCTTTGTGAGAAAACAGTCCTCTGAGCCATCAATCACTCAGAAGTTCCTGAAATTTATTTATAGCTCAGGACAATGCTTTGCCTGCACCATAATCTTTGCTAACAAGGAAAACAGGACTCAGAACTTCAAGGGAAAAAAAGAATTGGAGTGGAGTGGGCAGGGACAGGCCATCAGCTCCTGTCACCAGGAGGCTCAATGGAGAAGTGCAGAAGAACGAGATGGTCTGGCACTTGGACAAAAGGGAGGGCATGATCCCTGATGGATGACTATGAACTTAAAATTAGATCACATTTGTGGGAGACAGGGACAAAGTTCTGCCCATCACACCACAGGGACAGGAAATTCCATGACTGCAGGACATTGAATGAGGGTGGACTACATGCCATTCATTAGCGTTCTGTATTCGACCTCGTCACACAGCAGTCCCACATTCACCAAAAGGCTGGACACCTTACCTAAGGCCACCTGGCCTGCAGGCCATGGCACTGGTTCCAGAGTTCTCTGCACAGTGGTGGCCCCAGTCTGAGCCTGGGGAGAGGCATCCATCAAGCCCTGATGGGCCTTACCAAACGGACAGCTGCTCGCTCCCAGGACAGCGTGGGCAGCAGACGCTGGCCGACCTGTGAGCAGGCTGGGACTGCTCTCCCCAACTCACACCGCAGTGCAGCCTGGGGACGCCTCTTGTCCTCTCTAGGGCCTCTCCCACAAGCCCCAGCAACCCAGGAAAGGCTGCGTGTGTGTGTTATCTGGTCTGACCGCTCACTTCTCTCCATCGTCACACGGAGTCGAGACTTCAGGGTTGAAGGGCAAGGTTAGAGCCTTCAGCCCGGAAGATGCTGTTGACTCCTCTCCTGGATGATGACTAGCTGGGTGCCTGAAGGGCAAAAGAAGGTTCTGCACAAACCCCTTGGGGGCCCACAGTGGCCTCATGGCCTGTGATCATGGCAGTGAGCACAGGGAGGCAGTTTTGCTGAGCTGACCTACTGTGTGCTGGGTCTCATGGTATAATGGTAAGAAAGCCAGGCTCTGAGTTCCCACCAAGTTCACTGTCTAATACCAGTAACTGGCAAGGAAGCAAGGCTTTTAATAAGGCAGCACGCATGCTCTGTTCTCGGAAGGTTGTAGGAGGCCACAGGAGCACCTAGCTCACCTTGAGGGGTCAGCCTGCTGTCCCTGCAGGACGTGATCTTTACCCTGAGACCTGAAGGATGAGATAGCACCAAGGGACAGCTGTCACTCAAGTGCTTTAGTTACATTAGGCCACTTCTAGTCTTTGTCACTGTAAATATATGCCTCTTGACATTGCTGTGAGTGATAGGTATTTGTTGGTATGATCTATTTGATGACGATGATGATGATGATTTTTTTGGGGGGATAAATTTTTTTAAAAAAATTTTTATTAGATGGATATGGAATTACAATTGAGGGGGAATCATTGTCAAACAATCAAGAACAAATGTATATTTACATAGTTATTCAAGGCTGATGCCATGTCATGGATGCCCCCCCTTGGGTTCCTCGTGATTCTGTTTCCCCCAGACGAACTCCTGAGTTAAATGGATGTCTCGTGGAGGTCAGAGATCTTCTCCTGAGATGATTCCCCCATATTCCCACCCTCCAGCCTCCTAGATATCCTTCCTAATCCCTCCCCCCACCCTGTCCCCCACCCTACGCCTCTGGGTATCCTAGGCAGTGGTCCCCCTGTTTGCGTAAAAATTCATACAATTTAAGATTATTATTAGCTTAGCCAGATGACGATGATTCTTTTGGGGGGGCGTTGAGGACTGAACCCGGAGCACTTAGCCATTAAGCCACACCACCAGTCCTTTTTATTTATTTATTTTTTAACTTTGAGACATGGTCTCACTAAATTGCTCAGAGCCTGGCTAAGTTGCTGAGGCTGGTTCTGCCTCGGCCTCCCTAGTCACTGGGATTACAGGCTTGCACCACCGCACCTGGCTGCTGCTTTTTAGGGTGCTAGGGATGGAAACCAGGGCTTTGCACACGCTAGGCAAGTGCTCTGTGGCTGAGCCTCACCCTCCACCCTGCTGTTTTCATTTCACTCCGGCAAGATTTCCCGTTCTCAATTCAGCATGGTGATTTCCCATCGTGTCCACATCTCATAATTTGCCTGGTGATGATCTCCTGATTTCTGGCCATGTGAGTGGTTTCTGTTTTTTTCTGTATAAAATAGCACTGTGTTGTCTTTGGGTACACGTTCTTCGTCTCCCCTCTTTCTTCTTGGTTTACTCCCCAAAGTGGAGTCACACGCCTGAGCTGCAGGGACAGGGATGCCACTCATGTTAGGCCACACCCAGTTACGTTCTAGAAGGGAAACTGAGGGGTTACTCATCACCCCCAAAGTCCTCACCCTGGGACAAACTTTTTTTCCCAGTTGAAAAAAAAAATCTCATATTCATTTCTTAAAACATTGCCTGTTTTGGCTTTAATTCACTGTTTTATATAATGTGACATCAAAGACAAGAGAAAGGAAAAATTCATCTCTAACAATTTCATTTATTTTTCCATATGGCCCTTGTTTCTCTGGCACTTAGTTGTGTATGTGGTGCTGGGATTTGAAGCCGTGTACTTGTGCATGCCAGGCAAGTGCTCCAACCCCTGAGCCACTGCTCCAGCCCCCTCTAACAACTCTTTTTTTTTTTTTTTTTAAAGAGAGAAGGACAGGGGCTGGAGCGGTGGCTCAGCGGTTTTGGCGCTTGCCTGGCAAGCACA
>PVKS010028801.1:0-26020 GCA_004027875.1 Aplodontia rufa
CTAATCTCACTTTGATTTTCATGAGATACTCCTCCTTGTTTACCTTTTCCTCTATAGCTTCTACATGTGAGAGAAGACATTCAAACCTTAACCTTCTTAGTTTGGCTTATTTTGCTTAATATAATGGTCTCTAGTTCCATCCATTTTCTGCAAGTGACACAATTTGATTTTTCTTTATGGCTGAATAAAACTCCATTGTGTATATATACCGCATTTTATTTTTTTATCTATCCATTGATGGACACCTAGGCTAGTTCCACAGTTTGACTATCATACGTTGTGCTGTTATAAACATAAGCCTGTGTTTTAAAATCTTCCATGGATTATTCTCATGAAGCATTTATATTAATACTACATATGTGCTGTATGGTAAGAGTAGGAACTGAACCTGAAAGAATTTCACAAGTCTGAGTTGAAAAACACGTAAATTTTTCACTTATTAAAAATTTTTACTGATTCCTAAATGATTTTCCATCTATCCAATAAGACTTCATTGTAAGAAGCAGGGCTTTCCCTTTAGAGGTCCTTCTTGAAGTGAGGTCAGCCCTGTCTGGAGAGAGGTTCTGAGAATTTAGCAGGTCCTTTTTTTGTTTTGTTTTGTTTTGTTTTGACAACCATCTAGGAATCCTTTAATCAGGCACTTCATAGAGTATTTTTTAATTTTTTTTTAAACTAGCATACTCAATACAGAGGCATCTCTCTCTCTCTTTCTCTCTCTATGTCTCTGTCTCTCTCTCTCAAACACACACACACACACAAATTTTAATCCTGATAAACAGGTCTTTCTAGGTTAGCTTGTTTGGAGCTGATAATAGAAGAATTAGACTGAGATGCCTAATTCTTCCACTAATTATAGAAATGACCTTTGGAGACATAAACCTTCGAATACAGCTTTCCAATGGTTTTTTGGGTTTGGACAAAGGGAAAAGAAACAGTCCTCCCCTCCAAAGACCAGTCTAAGAACGGTTTGTGAAGCATGGCTTGCTGTCCTCATGACCCATTTTCAAGCCTGTCTCAGTGTTGCCCTGCTTCAGGCCCTCCTCATTGAGAAGGAGCCTCTTCTACACTCCACACTAGTAAGGCTATTTAAGGAGGATGACCCAGATGGACTCAGGACACCAAATCTAAAACAATACTGTCTTTCTACTTCTGAGTTGGCGGGCTATGTTTGAAATCACATAATCAAAGAGTTGTGTTTTGGACTACAAACTCTGTTAAAATGCAAATACCATGGGTAAAGGGAAACAAATTTTCCTGGTCACTCCCCTCTTGAACAAGAAAATTATTTTATCAGAACTTTTCCAACCAGTTGATGCTTATAAGAAAAATTAGGGAGAATGAACAGAAGTGGATTGAGCAGTGAAATCAGAAGCAAAGACGAGGTGCACCTGCTTCAAAATTTTGCCAAGGGATAATTTTTTTCATTTGTCTGTGACTTTCTTTGCTCCAAAATTCCTTAGAATTTTCTCTTCCTAAACTTCCCCTTAACTATTCAACATCTAAAACCACTTTATAATAATAGACCAATGAGACAAATAGGAAAAGAGGATAGATACAATACACTTTCCACTAGATCAGGAGCTGTCATTTAAAAATAAAATGCCTCTTATTGCATTTTTGCTGTGAGAATCACTTCTCAGAAATGTATCAAGAAAAAAAATAAAATTTTCTAAACAGAGAAAGCTTATTGTGGTTTCCACTACTCAGAAGATCACATGACAGTTTACATAGTGGCTCACGTGCACAGACCTCTACCAGCTAAAATTCCCTAGACCACCAGATTAGTGCCTTGACCTCTAGTATATGTATTTATGCTATAGACAAAACAGTATTCTAATTCATATACACCATTCAGAAGTGATCAAACTAAACCTGCTCATCACTTCTGTAATACTCAGCCTAACTCTCATTACATTTCTTACTATAGAAGCAATTTCTAATCTGCAAAGGAAACCCAGCCCTTATTCTGGTGTCTTGTTTTCACACAATGATTTCATTGGCCATTAGCAATAACAAGGCTCAAAGGGAAGAAGAAGCATGGATACCAGTGGATCAACCCTCCTCCCCTCAAAAACGGATCCCAAAGCTTCTCAGAGGATCAAGCCACTGATTTCCCCCAGTGAAGTACAATTCCCACAGGCAGTCCCAGGAAGGAAATTTGGAGTTCTTGGGCTGTGAGTACCCATTCTGAAAAACAAACTGAAGAAAAATCAATTCACCAACATGAAGATAAACAATTCATTATCATTATTTTATTTAAGGGTCATGAAGGTGAGGCACAAAACGCAGTGGAGAGTCTCCTGTTTGCTCATATCCATAATGCTAAGCAAATTTTATTTATTATTTATTTATGTAGCTTATAGTACTTTCTATCTGCCAGGAACTCATCTAAGCGTTTTCCAATTGTTAACTTCCTTAATCTTCATAAGGATCCTGTAAGGAAGGAATTACAACTAAATCCAATTTAGAGATGAAGAAACTGAGGCAGTCACAATGCTGGTGTAATCCCAGCCTGTGCTCTTAACCACTATACTAAGTTGCTCTCATTCTCAAATAATAAAATGACAACATGTTTTGTGTAACTCAAAATTCCAGTTCTAAACTCAGTTTCTTCTTCAAAACCTGCTTTTACTCTGATATTGTTATTTAAGCCAGGTTTCTGCTTCTTAATTCCTGAAAGCTAATCTGTCTCTAATACCTAGCAAGTCTGTTTCCCACATATCTCTCGATCTGTCCTTCCTCCTCAACCACTTCTGCTGTGTGCTTGGGTGCCATAAACTGCCTCCTGACACTTCTCCCACATCCTTTCTCCATTCTTTCTCTAGCCATTTGAAAACAGAGTCTGAACCTGCTCTTCTCACCCTTAAGAACTGTCTCATGATTGCCCATCCTCCACACTGGTGCATCTCAAAGTATTTCTCCTAGGACCAGAATCATTCTAAAGCTCTCCAAAAAAATAAAATAAACATTAGTTTTGCTTCAGTCCTAAGCCTATTGAATCAAAATTTCTGGAGATGGGACCCAGGAGTCAGAATTTTAATAAACCACTCAGGAAACATAAACACTGAAGTTAAGGAATAAATCTATTGGATAAATTTTAATTTCCATTGAAAAGTGCAAAGGTCCTCCGTGGTTTGATCCTGGCCAATTCTCTTGCTTCCTCTATTACGGCTCTCTCCCTCTGTGGTCCAGCCTTACTCAGTCATGCCAGGGGTCCTACTATCACATTCACATTCACGTGGTGTGAGTGGCTGCCAGTGTCTTCCGTCTTGAGAGCTCCTGTCCATCTTCCAAGGTCTGCCTCTTGAGATACCTAAGAGTATCTCATGACAGGCAGACTTCTGTAATGCCTACTCAGTGAGATCTTTCTTGAATACACATCCTAAGCAAATTTACCATTCTGCACTCTCCCTTTGCCCTGTAGTAAAGCTTTCTAGATGGTGTTATAGCTCTTTGCTTACCTATCTGCTACACTGAGAACTCTTTGGAGTTAAAATCTGTCTTTTTCCATGTTTTTGTTTTTTGTAATTAGGGATTAAACCTAGGGAATGTTATTACTAAGCAACATCCCCAGTTCTTTTTATTTATTATTTCCAAAGAAGTTCTCACTAATTTGCTGTGCCTGGTCTCAAATGTAATCCTTCTGCCTCAACTTCCCCAGTTGCTGGGATTACAGGTGTGCAACACTGCACCTTACTGTCTTTTTCAGATTTTGCCTCCACTCTACCACAGCCTGGAAAATAGAGATAATGACCAACATTTGTTGAGTTAATGCACTCAGGCTTTACAAAGCTTCATGGAACAGAGAACTCCGTATCAAGAGTGCTGTCAACTGAATTGTGTCTCTGCAAAGTTTACACGTTGAAATCCTAAGCCAAGTGATAAGCAATGTGTCACACTCCTGAAATCCCAGACGCTCGGGAGGCTGACACAGCAGGATCACAAGTCCAGCCTCATCAACTTAGCAAGACCCTGTCTCAAAATAAAACATAAAAAGGGCTGGGGATGTAGCTCTGCGGTAGAGCACCCCTGGGTTCAATCCCTAGTACCACCAAAACAAAACAAAAAATAAGCAATAACAACAACAACAACAACAAATTGAAATCCTAACTCACAGTGTAATCATATTCAGAGCAAGCAAGTATTTAAATGTTAAATGAAATCATAAGGATGATGTCCTGATTCGTATGGGATTAGTGCCCTTATAAAAAAGAGATATCAGAGGGCTCATCCTCATTCTCTTGCCTATGTGAAGACACACCACGAAGGCTTCATCTGTGAGCTTGGAATACAGCCCTCACTACGGACTGAACCCAGTGGGAACCTTGATTTGGGTTTTCCAGCTTCTGAAAATGTGAGAAAATAAATTCTGTGGTATAAGCCACCCCGCCTATACCATTTTGTTATGCAGTCTGAGCACACTAACACAAGGAGCCAACAGGAGGGGTGGTCACCTTTGGAGGTGACACTGGTGCCAGGCAATGGAGCATCACTGCAGACCATACTCACATATTGCTTTTCTTCTGCAAAGCTAAAATGGACTATGAAATCTTCTCCACTGGTACACTCAGAGTCCACTGAGCAGAGACTTCTTGGCACGCTGTGTTTGAGGAAGTTTCTTCCACTGTGTGATTAAAATTTTTAGACAGAAATTGAAATCTATTTGAAATAAATCTGTATAGCTACCCCCAAAAGCCTTCTCTTTAGAATGAGGCTCTGAGCAACTGAAGGCAGGGAGACAGGGAATTAGATGGAATAGTTAAGCTGCTTTTGTAACCACCTGACAGAAAGCAACTTGAATTGGCTAAGTGGAAAGGAAAAATCTTATCCATAACAGTGTCAGAGTACTTTACAAAGCTCAGGCTTATGGATGCAACTGGCAGCAAGAAACAATTTGAACTGGGGACCTGAACACTGTTAGGAATCTCCCCACTCCTCAGTGTGGTTCCATTCATCATTCTTGCTATATATGATCAAAATCATGTTTGATATATCTTCTGTGTTTTAGATTTTATAGTTGTAGATTCTAAAAGGACCCAAACTGAACTCTTAGGGAAGAAGTTCAAAGACCAGGTTGAATTGGGTGTTGTATCCTTTCAAATCCTCTGTAACCAGGAGATGCCCAAAGAGCTACCGTCGAATATGACATCCCCAGCTACAGCTCCACAAAAGGGAGGGCCAGGTGGAGAGGAAGCATTGGATGTCCACCCCAGACAATGTCTTCAATGATGTTGAAAGCAAGAGGACAGGTTAAAGTGTGGGTAGCTGAAGCTGAACATGGAACTGGGACCACCAAACACAGAGAACCCAAACTAGGACGAGGCCAGAAATAGTACCAAAAATTTCCCCCGACACACACTTTTACCAACACCCAGTGAAGAACCAGCCATGAAGGCCCAGTTTAGTTATGTATTATCCATCATTTCCTGCTATACCTGCTAATGGTAAATTTTAATATACTAAAGTTTGTTTCACAAGTAGTTTTAGGTTTTAACTTATCCATTTGTCATCTTCTGTACATAAAGAAAACCCTTTAGAAGAAAGAAAATGGGTAAGGTGGAAACAGGAAGAGGCTGAGTCAGTTCCCACGTGAGAGCTTCCCTCACCCAGGGGCTCTGTGGCTATGTGGAAGGCTCTGGTCATCTCTGATCTTCAGATGCTCCAAATGTTTTTCTTGATCATGGCATCCTGCTCATGTCCGTTGAATTATTTGACCTAAGTTGTAATTATTCATGCAGTAAATATTCTTTGAATGCCCCCTATGTGCCAACACTGTTCCAGGAAACTCAGATACAGCACTGAAGAAAATAAAGATCCCTGACTTCATGGATCTTGTGTTCTGGAGAAAGAAAAAGTTAAAATAAGTAAGCAAAATTATAATGTTAGAAAGCGATCAACGACAAGGATAAATTCCAAGCACAGAATGGGTGGCATTATTTGAAAATATTTGTCTGTATACTTATCTCCCTTTGAAGCTAAAGTGCCTTGAGGGGCATGCAATACCTGCTTCCAGTACCTCCAGGGTGGCAAATGCTCAATAATTGTTATTAGAGTTCTGAAGGAAGGAGAATACAAGGAAAATAAGTAATTCCAATGCATTAGAAGGGCTGGATAAGTCAGCTCAGGCTGCCATGGCAACATATCATTGACTGAGTGGCTTAAACAACAGAAATTAATTTTCTCACAGTTCTGGAGCCTGGAAGTCCTCAGCAAGATTGGATTCTCGTGAGGGCCTCATCCTCTCTAGTGGAGCCTACTTTTTCTTGTATCTACACATGGGAGGGAGAGGGAAAGAGAGGAAGCAGCCTCTTTGCTGTTTTTTCTTATGAGGGTCCCACACTCATGACCTCATTTAACCTTAATAACCCCCCAAAGACTCATCTCCAAATACCATCATGGTGGACAGGGCTTCAACCTATGAATTTTGGAGGGATATAAGCATTCAGTTCATGACATTGCTTAAAGCTAATGCCCAGGGGCTGAAACAGTGGTTCAGTGGTTATAGCACTTGCCTGGCACGTGCGAGGACGTGGGTTCAAACCCCAGCACCATGTACACAACAAAGTGTGGAGTAGCAAGTGCTGCATGAAAAACTAAACAGAACTGATTCTCTCCTCTCTCACTGTCCCTCTGTCAAAAAAACAAACAGAGAAAGAAAAGCTAATGCCCAACCCTTAAGTAAATGAATCAGTAAATTGGATTTAAAATTTGCAGCAGGAAATCTTGAGCACATGCTTGGGCCTCATACCCCTCATGAGAGGTGACTCGTTTCTATTCCTCATCTGTCAAATGAGCACCTACCTCATCAGGTTACGGGAACGAAATATGTTAATATCTGAAATCAGGCACGATGCTCCACAGATGATTATTTCAAATACAAAGTGTGTGTGCATCCATTTTCTAGAGCTCTTGGAGCAAACACAGCAGACTGAATGGCTGAACAACAACAATGCAGTTTCTCATTATTCTGTATCTGGAAGGCCAAGAATAAACGGGTTAGCAGCTTTTGACTTTTACTGAGGCCTTTCATCTTAGTTTGCAGGTAGCCACATTGTCATGTGTTGTCCCTCTCCTTGTCCATGTCAATAATTTCTTTTCTTATGTGTTCACATATCCTATCTTATAAGGACAGCAGTTCCAACAGTTGAGGGCCGGCCCTCAAGATTTCATCTTAACCCTTTAAAGGCTGTATCTTTGATTGTGGTCCATATTCTGAGCTGTGTTAAGACTTCTACATATGAATCTGGTGAGAGAGTGATCACAATGTAGCCTGTAACACCAGGAAAGGATGCCTTTAAGCCACTGGGTATCTTATTTTATCTGTTGCTCATGGCAACTCTCTGAAGTAGCAGGGACACTTATGTTGTCCTTATCTCTCCTACACAGATAAGAAGACTGAGGGTAGCAAGACACGGCCTCATTGACACCCAATCAAGTATTCTCTACCCAAGATCACAGTGCCTCTTCCAGCTGTCACTGCCACAGCCCACTCAGTGAGATGCAGCTCCCAAAAGCTGCTCACAGCTTCTCTATATGCTTTCACCAGCTCCTGTCCATCTGGCAGAGGAAGACTGCGGTGGGACAACCATCCAGCACAATGTAGAATAGTAACTTTTACTTGGGACAATTTAGTTAGCATTAAAAAAAATAGAAGACAGGCTAGAGCAGTGGCTCAGTGGTTTTGGCACTTGCCTGGCAAGCACGAGGACCCGGGTTCAAACCCCAGCACCACGTACACAACTAAGTGTTGGAGCAACAAAGGCCATGTGAAAAACTAAATAAAGTTGTTTCTTTTTCTTTCTCACTGTCCCTCTCTTTAAAAAAAAAATAGAAGAGAAGAGCCTGAAAATACAGCTGAATGCCCTGGCATCTGAGGTTTGCCTGGCCATTTTTCACTGAGACTATTCAATACCAACTGAAGACACCCCTGACAGGTCTTACCCAGAAAACTCTAATTTTAAAAAGTGCTGACACGGCCGTGGGCATTGCTGTTGAGTTGCAGGCAGACATGATAGCAACGCAATCACCTTTTTATAAAGTTCTGCTCCATCTTTACCCAGGCACAAATTGGAGTTAACCTCCTCACAGCCATCTAGCTGACTAGCCCAGAAAATAAAATTGTGATTACTTTGTAGCTGAATTCCCAGAAGTGTCTTGTTAGAACAATCACAAAATCACCTGAAATTGAAGGAATGACCCTGTCAAATGAACTAGTAAAATTGTTGTACTTTACAAGACTTACTTGGTCCAGTTCATTGTAGTATCAAAGAAAAGTTAACCACGGAATGGTTTACTGTTTTCTTCAATGGCACTAGGCCTGGGATGGGGGCCAGTTAAGGCAACAGAACTTTGGGTCCAGAAACGCTGCCATACTTTTGAATTGTCTTTTGTCCCCTAAATTAAAAGTGGTGATGATTGCCAACACTTATTTTTAAATGCAATCTTTCATTTTATCTGTGCCCCACTTATTAGGTAGTAGGTTTCAAGTGCACACAGGTATTATCAGTAGCAATGTCTACTCCAAACACTTTCTCCTCCCTCATTGTGCCACTCCCAAAGTAACTATAATGCACTGAAAAGAAAACGATTTGAGCTCCAGTTCAAATGTTGGATCGAGCACTGTGTTAGTCATTGTGACCAAAATACCTGACAAGAACAACTTGGAGGAAAAAAGGTTTATTTTGGCTCACGCTTTCAGAGGTTCAGTTCATGTGCAGCAGGGTCAAAAGCAGAAACATCGTGGTGGGAGTGTGTGGCAGAGGAAAGCTGTCAGCTCATGGTAACCAGGAAGCAGAGAGAGAGAGAAAGGGACCAAGGACAGACACGGTCCTCAAGTCCATACCCACAGGGGCCTTCTTCCTCCAGCCACACCTCACCTGCCTAATTACCACTCACTAATCCATTCAGCTGTCAATGTGCTGATTGAACATACTGATGAGGTGAAAGCCCTAATCATTGCTTAACCCTGACCCTTGCTGCTTTGGGGATCATGCTTTCAAATAAACAGCATCTTTTAGGGAGACAACCAGATCCAAACCATAATAAACACACACATTTGCCTCTCTCTCAAAATCACATTGAAATAAAAATGTAGGAGTACAAAATGAACAAACGTAACAGCAAGGAGAATAAGAGTGGGTAACGGTTGTTAGTGGGTTGATGGATTTCAGCAAATATATGAAAGAAAAAAGGAACAGGGTATATGACCTAGGATATGACAATCACACTCCCAGGTGCGAGTCAGAGAAATTCTCACTTAGGTCTGCAGAGAGCGTGTGCGCAGATGGTCATTATGATAATGAGAAACTGGAAGGCACTTAGGTGAATGTAGAAGAGTGAAGGATAAAATAAGTGAGTATCTAGTGAGAAAAGAAAAAACAGAAGAAGAAATCACACTACCTCTAGTGAAATTAAAGACTCCAACACACAACAGTGCATATTGTAGAAGACTACCCAGAAATATATTTTAAGAGCATAGCAATACATTTCTGTATTACTTTGGAGGAGAGGCCAACACAAAAAAAATGAGTAAGATTACAAAAAATAAAAATAAAAAAGGAAAGGAAAGGAAAACCAAGCAAATAAAACATAGAGGGAACTCATTTAAATTGGTGATAACAATGCACTGTGCACATGGTACCTGGGATCCTGCGGAAAAATACCCTATTAGAAGTGAACTAAATGAAACAGCAAAGGGGAAGCCACATCTCAGAGTGCACTACAAAGGAGCCAACCCTCACATTTATACAAAGGAAGTTACTTGAAGTCATACTCTGAGCTGTTCATTACAAGCAAGTTTACATGATTATTTTACCATGTTCATATAGTACTTAGGTGGTTTTAAAAGTAAAGAGGGATTTTAGTGCATTTAAAAAAATCTACCTTCTCTATCCTTAAAAAAAAAAAAAGAGAGAGAGAGAGAAATAGAAAATGCCAAAAGGAAATGTGCTGTGATGGAATCTTTAGTATAAAGTGTACCTACAATCTAAATATAATTATAATTCTGACTTTTTCCTATGTATGCATTAACAATGATGCAGGAAACACAGGCAGAGGCCCTGGAGACCTGCTGCTATGGGCAAGTCTTCAAGATACTGACTTGTGCTTCCGTAAGTCTTATGAAAACACGAGTTTGGGGATCTGAGAGTTAGTGGATCTTTTATTAACAAAGCCAAAGCCCACCAGCAATATGAACCTTCCACTATGTTAAAGGAAAATACTAATTAACTGAACCAAGCATTAAATTAGAGGAAATCTAGAACTCCAGTGGAAAAACAGCTTTATTGATTCCCCATGTTTGCCATTGACATACCAGCAGCAAGTCTCATGATGCTACACAGGAAGTCCAAGTCAGTCAGAAGGGTTTGCTTTGTAATACGACAGTTGCAGCCAGATCTTCCTGTCTAGATGAAGATACCATCCAAATCCCAGAAAAACAAAGTAAAGGGTAAAACCCCACAGCTGCAAATAATTTTTTCATTAGTATGGCTTTTTGCTTTCATTGCAATTATCATACAAAAATTCAAAACTAAATAGGGAAATGACACAAAAACATCAACTTGAGCGATGACTATACAGTTGATAGATTCTATGTAAAGTTGAGTAAAGAAAATAATTGAAGGACTTCTAGAAAGGAATAAAGCAGTTGTTTCATTGATCAAAGGCAAAATGGGTAAATCCTTAGAGCTCTTTTGCTTTCTTCTCTAAGTTGTCACTATGCATAATCTCAGGGTGACATTCAAATATTATTTTAAAGGGTTTCTAGTGAAACTTTATGCCATATTGTCAAAGCAAATTAAAACTATTTACAGCAAGAGAATTACACACTCAGTTTAGAACATGAAAATAGAAAAATAAAAAGGCTCAGCTCTTTATTGTACTGATGATCCAGGATGCCTGAGAATTTTCTTTTCATGCAATTAGACCATGATTGTTGATGCATAATGGCAGACAGCTCCATGGGTGTGGACCTTAAGGTCATTGCCAGAACTGGACAATCTCAAGACTGGGGTGGGGAGGGAGGCTGCTCTCATGAAGTGTAAGAGTCATCAAAATATTTATATGGTGATGATGATAAACTGAAATAAATTCTTCTACAACAATAACAAGTGTAAAATATATTAAAATGCAACCATCTTAAGGGTTAAGTATGAGTTGCTATGACTTCCCATTTATTCTGGGAAACTGAGTACTCAGTTCATTTTATCATCTTATAACTGTCATGAGGTATAGAGTGATTGGAGCAGAATTTTTACAGGGAGATTTAAAAGATATAGTGTCAACCCTATGAATTACTTTTTTTGCAAATACTTTAAAAATAATAATAAATTTCCAAGTAAAAACTCTTGGTTTATCTCAGTTCAAGTGCAGGGTTTTGAAGAGAATATTAAATGACTACATTTATGATGGGCAATGTTATTGTTTTAGGGGGGATCTGCTTTTTTTAATGGACATTTCTGTGGTTAAGGCTCAAAATAAATTCATTCTTATCATGTTTCCTGACAGCACAAGCTTTAGAGATCTTTTTTTCCAGTTGGAGTTCCTGCTGGAAAAATTAAATTTGGTGGGATTTGGGGACTCTTATTTTCCCTAAATTTGGTATTCTAGAGTCAACCCAAATGAGAAAAGAGTAGCTTTCAAAGACCCCAGCACCTTCTGTGTTGAAACACCATTCTCCAGTTCCAAAGACAGATTAGCCTACAGATTCAAAGCAGTTTAGATCTTGGCTCAGCTCTTTACTGTACTGATAATCCAGGCTGTCTCAAAGGTTTTTATCTTCAAGCAATAAGACCATGATTGCTGATGCACAATAGAGACAGCCCTATGGATGTTGGCCTTAAGGATTGTCACCAGAGTGAGGTAATGTCAAGACGCAGATGGAAGGCTCTTCTCAGGAAGTGAAGAGCCATCACAGTATTTATAAGGTGATGACAGCAAATTGAAATCAGATATTCTACAGCAATAACAATTATAAAACATTCAATCAATGGAAAAGCCATAAGTCAAGTTAAGGAGAAGATGTCAAGGCAAATAGTATAAAGAGCTCTTAGTGCCATCTGAGTAGAAGGTGTCAGAGAAGAGCTTTGGCTACTATGCCCTTCCTAGCTGCTTGCCCAGCTAATGCTGGGGATATTGATGATATTTAACTCAGAGGTAATTTGGGGACTAAAAATCAAATCAATATACTTTCAATTATTTTGATTACTGAGTGATATGTGATACAGTTGTTTCAACTTTTATCTTAAGCCTCACTATGCCCATTAGAGATTGGGGCTGGAGTGGGGATAAGGAAGGAATTAGTGGCAGTGAGAAATAAGTAAGGTTCCCAGAGAAGATGGGGGTCAGGAGGGAACCTACAAACAGCGAATGCAAAGGCCCTGCCTTTCGGGCTGCTTCACAGAGGCATTTCCTTTTTTCATGCACCTGACATCATAGGTGGAAGGAGCTAAGAAGAAACAGCAAATAACTAAACAAAACAATTTTGGATCATTTTAGCGCTGTGATAAAAATTAAACAGGTGACACAATGGAGAACCCCCACAATGGAAGTGATTTTGCAGTCAGAGCAAAGCCAGTAGAACACAATGACTAAGGGAGAGGGCAGTAAAGATGAAGCAGGCTGGGATGAGAGGCTATCTCAATGTGTCTCAATTGGGTACTGACATGTGGAGCCAAAACATTGTGTTGCAGGTGGCCGTTCTGTACCTTATAGGATATTTAGCATTGCTCCTATCCTCTACTCAATAGACACCAATGTAATAACCAAAAATATCTCTGAACATCCCCAAATGTTTTGGTTCTCCAGTTGAGAACCACCATTTCATGTATGACCTTGGAAGCAGGACATTTAACAATTCACATGACATAGGTCCCCACCAATCAGAATGGGTGCTGTCAGGAAAGAACTAATAATGCTGTTCCAGTGCACCCTGCTATATAGATCATGGTAAGGAGTTTGGAGTTTATTATAATTTATTATAATTGTGATGAAAATTATAGTAGCATTTTAAGAAAGTGAGAGACAGAATTTCTTTTATGTTTTCAAAAAGATCACCTCAGCCCTTGAGCAGAGAACAGATTACATGGCAGGGCAGCATAAGAGGAAGAAGGGAGACTGGTGAGAGACCACTGGAAAAAAATCTATGTTCAAGATGAGGGTAACTTGGACTAAGCTATAGCAGTGGACATAAATAAAAGTTATGAGAATAAATTCTGGGGGCGGAGAGAAAGGCAAAGGAAGAATCAAGGATTATAGCTAAGTTTGGCTTAACAGTTGAGTGGGATGGTGGTTGTTCACTAAAATGGGAAAGGTAAAAGAAAGAACCTATTTTAGAGGAAAAATCAAGAATTCTCTTTTATGTGTATTTCAGTCCAGTTGCCTATGAAGTATCTAAATGGAATGGTCCAGCAGGCAATTTAGTACTTGACTCTAGAGGTTTGTGAAGCTATTAGAGCTCAACACATGAATTTGACCCCTGAAAGCATAGGCAACATGAAAACAACTAATATCCAGAAGTCTATGTTTACGAAGGTGATCAGCACAGAAGAGGCCACGAATCATTTAACCAGCGTGTCTGCTTACTATCTGGAGATTCACTTAAATATTTTGTGGTCCCTCACTCATTACTTCCTGTTTCCTCCTTACCTTACACAAAGATCAGCCTCATTCATTCTCAGTTAACAAAGAGACCCACCTGTTTAATAATGGTCCCTTGTTTTCTACTTTAAAAAAACTTGAGTAAATACCCCTGTGCTCTTTTCAAGATTTTCTGAAATACAAAATCAGGAGCAAATCCATGAGGCAGTAGGGTGGGAGCAGGAACAGGGAAAGAAACACGTAGAAGATGTTGGGTCACAGTCTGATTCCTTATTCTTAGTCCCAGACAGTTGAAGAACCCTGAATTAAATACCACCTATTCTCAATATTCAAAACATTTTATCATAGTCTTTCATTTCTCGTTATTAAATTCCTGACTATAGTATTGTTTTTGGAGGACAGATATCACTCGATTAGACTCAAACCTAGTTCTACCAGATATTAGCATACACTACTATTAATAATATATGAAATCTTATAGTTTTCAAAACAATTTCCATGCTGATGAATCTTTATATTCACCATCATTTGGAAAAAATAATGAGGAAGGCAGTTATTTGTATACCTAATATAAAATAGGAGAACTTTGTTCAAACAAATTAAGTTGCTTGCCCAGGGTCCTATAGCTGATAAATGTTAGGAAAATAACAGGAATGGAAATGTTTTCACAACTAATCCAGTACTGAAAGAATAGAAAACACTCTGATGGTGCTCTCAGTGTATGACACCAAACATGAGCTGCTCATTTAACTTTTTCCAGAAAATGATCTGCACTGGTTCTCAGCCAGGTATATTTTCATATGATCTTCTCTGCAATCTACTCTTCACATGCTTGATAAAAGTCCTGTGGCTGCCTTCTGTATTGAACAGGCTATCGCTACTTCTGCTTTGTTGGCTAGTAGTCTCTGTCACAGTGAGAGTTCTTTATTACCAATCTAACTTCTTGTGATTACTTTAATCCTACTATGGCTAAAACAGTGGCATAGACTGTAAACCTTGAATTATAGTTTTCCCTTTTTCCATGTTTGGTGGATTTTCTCTAACTTGGCTCTTTTATTAATAAGGTTTCTCTTTTTCATACTGCAGACAAATACTTTACTGGTTTTACTGATTTACTGGTTTTAAAGCTAATATATCAATCACATTGTGGAAAATGAAATAAAAGTACAAAGAGAAAAATATAAATTGCCCACATTTGCACTAATCAAAGATCAATTAAAATTGAATTGCTTGATTACTTTTGTCTTTCTTGAATGCTTTGCTAGCAATTTTAAGTTCCTTCTCAGAAATAGTGAAGGTATTCAAGTCTTTGGATTTTCCCTAATGTGCAGTTTTAACCACACCCTCTAACATTTGTGGAGAGTGGTAGAGATTTAATTCAGAGAGGTAACTTGTAGCCAGATCATTAAGAGTTTTATAGGTCATTGTAAAAATGTTGGCTTTTACTGGAGAGAAGAGATCCACTGGAGGGTTTTGAGAAGAGTCGTGCCATACTCCAACTGAAAAGATCAGTCTGACTGCTACGTTGAGAACAGCTGTAAGATAAGAAAAGAATCGGGAAAATCCAGCGGGAGGCTATTGCAGTTATTCAGACAAGAGACAGAGATGGATTGGAGTAGAACGAGAACTATAGAGATGGTGAAAATTGACAGGATTCTGGCTTTACTTTAGAGGTAGAGCCGAGGAAGTTTGTTGATGGCTTGGCTTGGCTGAGGGTGTGTGAGATTAAAAAAAAAATAGACACAAAGAAAGAAATGAGTCTCAAAACTTCTGCCTTAAATATTTGCCATCAATTGAGATAGGCAGGCGGAGCAACCTGGGAGAAAATGTGTTTTTGATATTGATATCAAAGTGTCTAATAGAGTTCCCAGGCATCAGGGAGTGGCTTTATTAACTTGGCATCTGATAGAAAAGTTTACACCAGAGATAAAAGTTGGAGGATCATCAGCATACAATTGGGATTTGCAATCCTGAGACTCTATGAGGATAGACGATAGACAGACAAACAGAGATAGATATGAAACTAATGGATGAAAAAAGAAGAGGAAAAACAGAAAAGGAGACACAGTAAACAATCAAAAAGAAAAAACTCGGGAGAACTTAATATCCTAGAATGAACAGGGATTTTTTAAAAATGTGTATAAAGGACAGAGTGAATAATTGATGTCAATTATACCAAGGTGTTCCTACCAAGGGCTTCCATAAATACCTTGCTTACTATATTCTTGTAGAAATTATTAATATATTGTAATTTTGATACCCCCAGCACTAAGATATATGCTGGTACATATGAGCATTCAAATGTTGGTTAAGAGAATAGCCATGAGTGTTTGTATTTATATAAACATATCCCAGTTAAAATCTAAGGGAAAAGAGAACAGTACATGAGATGATAAAGTTGGAAAAATGAATGATGTATTAGTTGGTAAGGAAAATGATAAAATATAGCAAATGACTGCTGTGCTTCCATGGAGAACATCAACCATCTGATCAAGCTAATAATATCTTCATTAATTAGTTTTATTTATTCATTTGTTCATTCCTTTAATATTCTTTGTAATACCAGTTTCTATGTTAAACACTAGCCAAACCAAAAAAAAAAAAGAATAAAATACTATTGCTAAGCCTATCACAATTAAATTGAAAAGTGACTATGACCAATTTAGGGATGTGATGTCACAAAAAATAAAGGGCTGATCTGTGCATTTGGAGGTGACTCAGTTACAAATATTTTAATCACCGATTTTTATATACATGATTATTTAATTAAAGGAGTTTAGTATATATTCAAAGAGGTATTTTATTCATGTACAAAATAAAATATAACCAACTTCTCCGTTAGTGTATTTAGCAGCTCCAGATATCTTTGGAAATGGGCTGGAGTGATAAATTTGCTTTCTCCACATGAAGCAGTCCCAAGTGGCTTTTAAGTCTTTATGATCTAAAACCACCAAAAAGAGAACAGAGGTACTTGAACTGAGGTTAAAGCAGTGAAGTATTTTTGTGTGAATCCCCATTTATCCTTTTGTAATGGCTTGCACATCAAATGTACCCACCTACATGTCAAAGTTTTCATTTTCTAACACAAATTCCTCCCAGAGCCTCAAAGCCAAGCTGTGTTCTCTCAGCCTTTCCTATCAGTGCCAGATAGCAGATCTAGCAGGAACGATTCTCTGATGGCTTTGTGATGCATGTGTGAGGCACAATTGGATGCAGATTGCTCAGCCAGCACCCATTATCATCCCTGCAATTCCAACCATAAACCCTCTGTTCAGGGATTAAGCAGGTAGTTATCATTAAGTGCCTAGGCCATAGTTCTATTTTGGGATTTCTTTCTTTCTTTTCTCTTTGAAAATTGACTTGATTAGTTAGTTTTAGTGGGCACAGCATGATTTTCTGTTGTCATATTATGCAAATTTACAAAAGAATATATATATATATATACATACATACACATACACACATACATGCATACATACCAGGGATTGAACCCAGTGGTACTTAACCACTGAACCACATCCCTAGCCTGTTTTATTTATTTTCTTTTTAAATTTTGAGTTGCTTAGAACCTCGATAAGTTGCTGAAGCTGGATTTGAACATGTGATCCTCCTGCCTCAGCCTCCTAAGCCTCTGGGATTACAGGTGTATGCCACCACACCCATTGAGAATATAAATCATTGAATTTGTTGAAAGCTGTTATTTTTCCTATTTCCTTAAGTTCTCTTATTCTCAGCCAACCAAATTTATCCTCATTATGTCAGTTAAAACATCAGCATTTCTGATTTTCCGCAAAGCTCCCTGAATTGTCATTCTGTATACCAAAGGATAACATTCATTTTAGACTCTGATATGGAAGCTTTTAACATTTTTATAATATAGATTAAATAAAGAACTTGTCACTTCCCTCTATATAAGAACAACTTAAATTATCTTTTTTTCTATAATAAGAATTCTCACAGGAAACATCACAAAGGGTCAGTGTGGGGATTGGAGCAGTGGCTCAGTGGTTGGAGCACTTGCCTGGCATATGCAAGGACCCACGCTTGAACCTCAGCACCACATACACAAATGAAGTATTAGAGAATAAAAACCAGATGAAAAATAAAATTCATTCTCTCTTTCTCTCTCCCTCTCTCCCGCTTTCTCTCTCTAAGAAATGGGTGGGGGTGGCAATGTGTGGAGATTATTGGCTTTAGCGTCTATTACAGGGGACAGTGAGCAGGGTGTTGTCACAATCCAAAGGACCTTAAGAACTGAATAAATCAAAAGGACTCTCACATGCATAATAGGTTTTCTCTGTGAAAATAAAGAAATTTATGGAATATTAAAATTTGTCTCTAAAGATAAGATTCAAAGTATATGAATGATGCTAAATTTTAAAAAAAAAATGCTTGCTGAGTATGGGTTTAGGCTTGAAGTTGTTTGGCACGAGCAACAAACTGGGCTGTGCAACTGAAGGAATTGGCTTCTGTAACTGGAACACACTCAAAGCTCTCCCAGCTGATAAGCCGTCTGATGCCATCAGGGTTACCCAGAAACAGAAAGCCCCGTGAGGAAGGGACCTTGTTCACCTTGTGTGTTGCCAGCATGTGTTAGTATGCCCAGCTTGTTAAAACATGGGTTTCAAAACATTATTTCTGACCGGTTCATATAGAGCTGCTATCATGAGTTGCACAAACAATCTCCTTCCACCCAGCTCTTTTATGCTTCAGTGAGGTGACAGTGGGCAGAAGAATCATACCTGGCAGGGAAGAGCACCTCCAGGACATCACCACCAGCACCAATGTCAGTTCTGACTGGTCCTCTAATAACACTGATTATTGGGTATCTCACCCCTGATCCCACCATCTGAATACATCCTTCCCCAAAGAATTCTGGACATCATCCCTGCACCCATGGTCCTGGTATCATGCTGGCACACAGGATCCTAGGTATCAATCTTTCATCCAGGTTCCCAGGTAGCAACATATAAACCCTGCACCCAGTGCCCTGGGTAACCAAACAGTGTCTGTCACATAGAATCTGCTCAATAAGCTTCCCTGAATAAATTAATGAATAGGAGACCTATTTAACTTATTTTATATTTCTTACCAATTTTGCAGAAACATTATCTGCTCGTTAGTTCAAACCTATAACGTTGTGTTCAGTAACAAATGATTTCTGGCCTGTTGATTCTGCCTAGTGGTATCCATATTTCCAATGCTATTCACCAAGACAAACTGACTGAGCACCTACTCTGTGACAGAAACCATTCTGGGTCCTGGAGGGACTTTAAAGGAGACTTCATAAGCTGGAAATGTGCTTGGACTTCTTCCTAAGAGCACAGATCTCATCAATAATTCACAACTATGAGGAGAAAAGGACTGCTAAAGAGATTAAGTGACTCATATGTGTATTCTTTGGGTTCAACTCAACTTGACTTCATTTTGGATTTGGTCATAAGATCTAAAAGTTAAATTTACGACCAGCTAACGACGTGAAAATAGACACAACCATATGACAAGTTGAATAAGCCTGAGGACACCTCTACGTACACGTGGAATCCAAACCAAAATAGCTTATGCTCATTGCCTATCTACTATGTGCCAAGCACATGATGCCACTAAGTAGTAGGGAGGCTAAATATTTATCCAAAGGTATATAGTTGGTAAGTATCAAAGACAAACTATAGACTGGTGATTTTCTTCCCCCAAGTTCAGGTTATAAGCACTGTCATCTACCTTATGAAGATATCAATCTTGTACAGTCAGCTCATCCAGGACTGCAGATTTTATGTAAAATATCCAATATCTGAATTAGAGCAGTACTCACAATTTTTTTTGGCCCCCTCTAAATTTTCTTGTCAACTGATGAATCAGTAGATGTTACTATGGCAACACTTCCCAGCACTTTTCTTCCATTCCTTTTTCATCATTTTCTTCCCTCCAATTCCATTATCCAGTCTGGTAGCTCACATAAGTGTCTGAATCCATTCTAGCAAAATGGGCTAGATCTGCCCTGTCAAATTTCCAATAGACCTGGACATATGCTCAGCTTCTCAATCCTTCCCCTGGCTCCTGGTTTCCTTGAATATGGGTGTATTGCCTATCTTGTGTCCATACAGTGGCCTTGCCATTGAAGGCTGACTTATAATCTATTCTCTGTCAATAAAAATGCTCTCTAGTTTGACTTTCCTGAAGAATATAGATTTTTCCTCTTTTCTTTGGCTTTGATCATTCCTGAACAATTTTGGACTGATAACTCTCCCAGATCAGTTTGTTCCAGTGCAAATAATTTCCAATCTGATCAAGACAATCTTTGAAAACAAGAGTATATTCCCTCTTTTCTGTATATGCAATATGCCTAAAGATTTTGCCTTAAAGAACAGAAGCAAGGGACCTCTGCTTGCCTCTGCTAGGGTGGGGTAAAGAGGATGTTGGCCAAATTATATTGCTATATTGTGTGCATGTATGAATATGTAACAGCAAATCCCATCATTATATACAACTTTAGTGCACCAATAAAAAAAACACAGAAAAAATATTTTGCATTCAATAGTAATACAGCACAGGAATATCTACCACACATCTTTGTATTCTTCAAAGGACACAGCCTAGTCTTTTAAACTTAATAGTTGCATAAATAATTTAATCAATAAATGAATGGATATTTGGTTGGAGGATGAATCGCTATAGAAGAGTTGGATAAGTGCATAGGTGAAGTAGAAAGTGATTCACAGATGTAACACTTGTATTTCGTTCTGCATTATGGCCTGGGAAATATTTGTTCATTAAGATTGCCAGCATTGACTGGCAATTGACTTTGAATCACTTATTTGGGTTATAATACTAATATAGTAACTACTATATGTAAGACATCTTCTGTGTATCAGCCTCTAGCCTGGATACTTATATGATCTTTTATTAAATATCACAATAGAAATTGAAGGTAGGTGGAAGTGCAGTAAAGGTAAGTCAAGCAGGTTCAGAGAAGTTAAGTAATTCACAGGAAATCTCCTAGGAAATAAGTACTAAACATGGGTTAGGTCCCATATCACTCTAATTTCAAATCCTAGACTTTTCACTCTTTCTACTAGATCATACATACTTAATATTAGAAAAATAGCCTTCTTCAATTTTTCAGGTATTTTCAGAAGATGGAGAACTAGTATATTGTCTTAAATTAGTTAATTCCTTCACACCAGGTTATATTACCACCTAGCTATTTCTTAGCAGAAAGATTGGTAAGCTGATGAATCCATAGTTCAGGCTCTTAAGTCACCAAAGAATAGGATGAGAACTCATCTGGCCAGATGAGACTTAAGTCAGAAGACAAAAGAAGGGCCAATAGAATAACTGAGTTAGGGCTGAGAGATTCATGCTGAAACAGGTTTTCCAACTTCACAAATCCTTTGTGGCACAATGAAGATTTTCAGGGAGAAAAAGTAAATCCCAAGTTCTACTTATGTCCCATCTAGCTCTGATTATAGGGATGGGACTATTCTCTCAGGGTAGGAGAGGATAAGAGAAGTCGAAGAGAATGTCTCTGAAATAACATCAGCTTTAAAAGTTACCTAATGATGGATGAGGACATCTCTAATTCAAGCCAAACCACAGATGCACTTTAAAAACTAAAAGCATGCCAACTTTGAGTTAGGAATAAAGGGAAAGCAATCATCCTCAGGCTGCAAAAAGTGAAATTATTTGTAGTCATTGCTACTTAGATTTGAATCCATTTGATAGATAAAAATCTGCAATAGAAATGGCAGTCAGATGCAAAAGTCGACCCTAGGATAAGGGATATATTCTCACTCTAGCTCTATGAATCACCATGAAAACAGCCTAAGCATGTCTGGTAGGTCTTCAGCTGAAGTACTGCAGCTCTTGACCTCTCTCCCTGTGCTTACAAAGCACGTTTTTAAGGTCGAACATTTCCACTGTGGTGGTGAGAGAGGCTTGAGAAGCTTAAACGTGGAACTGTCCTTGATATTAACTTATACATATGGCCCAAGTTGGAAGTGACTTCGATTCTTTATAAAAATCTTGCTCTGCTTTTTCATTGGTTAGTCTCTTAAACTATTATCTATGCATTAATAAAAGTCCTTTTTTATTAAGAAGCTGAGTTGTACAATCAAAAATGCATATAAAGTGACAATATCATATGGATTTGATCCTAAACCATAGTTACCACCACATTGTCCATACCCCAATAAAAGTCTCTTTAATTGTAGACACAGCCAGCCACTCAAACCATCTACAGTGAATACTATGAGGCACTCCCAGTGTAGAACCCTGAACTATTTCTGTGAGTCTTTGTGCTGGTTTCATTGTGTCATTGCCTCCTGGACCACACTGGCAACTTTTTCTTTTGAGAACATCCCTCAGCCTACTGAGTGGTGCACACAGTCTGCTGGTTGTGCCCAGGATTTTGCGTTTCCTCTGGAGTAACTCTAAACCAATGACTGGTGGTGCAGGACAATGAAAGGGTGGCTTTCTGGCCTCAGGTCAGGAGCGCTCTGAGGTGGAAGCCAGCCCCCATGATGGCCTGAAATCACACCTTCCCTTCCTCCTCTCGGTAATGCTTTCTCTACTTCCCTCCTGCTTCTCCTGGGAGTACCTCCTTAATAAATTATTTGGATACAATTCCTCATCTCAGACTCAGCCTTTAGAGAAGCTGACCTAAGACACTGAATCAAATAAAAAATGGCCGTGGTTTTGGTCAGGTTGCAAGAGGCAATCACAGAAAGAGTGCACAGTGTCCTCTTGGGAAGTAGAGTTCAAAAGTATAGGAGTCTTAACGCTTCCCTCCCCACACTGCCACCACCATGTGGTTCTGTGAACAGCGGTTTGGTATCTTGTGACTTTTTGGCATTGGCCCTGTTCCACTCTGCAGACAGGTTTCCTGCACTTCAGTAGCTGTACTGGCCTTTCACACAAGAGTATTTATGTTATAGTCTAGAATGGATGATGGAGAAACAATCCACCTTGCCTAAAATAGGTATGTGTAGAGGAAGCAGGTGACATGAATTGTGACCCTCTCTTTCCCCCTCACAGCAGTGTGAGTGAATGTCCTTGTGTTCTTGGTCCTGCCTTTAGTTTGCGCTGTAGGCAATCTTGGAGACAGTTCAGGACAGTGCTTCCTGATCCCTTCCTCTATTCTATTACCAGGAAGTAGAACACACCAACCATTAGTCACATCTACCCTTTGGGCATAATTTTTAAATATTCATGGCCAATAGTAAAAGCAGGACACCCCCCTTCATACCCACACACAACACACACACCCACACAAAATACACACACAAATGCACAAAACACACAAACACAACCAAAACAAATATTTTATGAAATAGTACTTGTCCTTCCTACCCATAATGAACTCCATTGTTTTCTGTTATAATTGAGCCTATTTTTAAAATGCTAGCTCAACCAACTAAATTGATTTCATGGCCCATTAATGGGTTATAAGCAGTGCCTTGGGACATTAAGGGTTTGCATCTAAATGCTAATATTACCAGAGGAGTTGCCCCTATAAGTCATTATCATCTGCTAACACCTTGTTGTGAAGCAGCTCATTATTTATGCAACAAATATGTTTTCAGCACCTGCTCCCTAGAGAGCATTTTACTGGGAACCAAGAAGGATAAAAACATACAAATTCTCCAACCCCCCTTTAAAAGGTTACCATCACGGTCCTTAACTGCGAGCAACAAAAGCAACTTCTGGCTAATGTAATATATAGGCATTACATATATATACCACATGGCAAATGTATACATATAGCTATACATATATTTTATAGTTGGATAGCTAGAGTAGTTGATGATCAGGATGGATAGATAGATGATTGATTGATTGATTGATTGATTGAGATTCACTTTCCCAGCAAAGAAGCAGTTGCACAGCCAGGGTCACTGTCACAGCATACACTAGAAGTGGTCCTCTGCTGCCCCGACTGAGTCCTCCAAGCTGTAGTGTATCTGGCCAGCTCCCCAGGCAACTTTAGACCCTAGTGGTTAACACTGGCATCATGGACACTGCTGCCACAGTGACCCCCCTCCATCCAGATGGAGTCTTCTGTCACCACGTCTCTGAAACACCAGCTCTTGAATATGAATGTGCAGTGGTTTTATCTGACTGTTTTAACTTGGAACCTGTGCCTTTTGTGGTGACTAAGAGCTTAGACTCTGAAATCAGAGTCACTGAGTTCAAATCTTGGCTCTTTCAACTATTTGCTGTGCAACTACAATCAAGTTACTTTCTCTTTCTGTTTCAGCTTTCTCAAATGTATCAATTGGATAACTGTAGTACCTATTTCAAAGGGTTGAGGATTAAGTGAGGACTAAACGCTTATTAAGTATTTAGACGTGATAGCTATTATTGAGAGGGATTGAAAAAGGGACTGTGTTGGCCAGTTTTTCATCACTGTTGCGAAAACACCTGACAAGAACAACTTAGATGAGGGAAGATTTATTTTAGTTTGTGGTTTCAGAGGTTCAGTCCATGATCAGCCGTCTCCAAGTTAGAAACATCATGGATGAAGGCCTTGGCAGAGGAAAGCTGCCGGGGAGCAGAGAGTGAAGGAGAGAGGAAGAGAGAAGGGAATGGGCCAGGGACATACTTCCTACGGACACACTCCACCTGCCTACAGTTTCCACCCAATAGTCCATTCACATTATTAGTCTATCAAATGGATTAATCCACCAGTGTGGTTACAGCTTTCATAACCCTGCCTTTCCGCCTCTGAACAATGCTGCACAGCCTAACTCATGAGCTTTACAGGGGACATTCCCAGATCCAAACCATAACAGGGACTATGTTGACTTCAGATTTTATCATGGGAGATGTGCTCAGCATCCTGATTAAGACTAAAAACCACTGATGGGCAGACCTGAAAAGAATGAGCAGTGTCCATTCTACAAATTAAAAGGTGAGCTGAGTGATGAGAGGCCTGTTTTCAGAGGTCAGGGCTCTAAAGGAATGAAACCCAAGATGGGATGGGGAGCGGGCCTGTGAGAAGAGTTGGGCCTTTGTGGGACCCAGGCTGGAAAATCCTGGTAACCAGAAATCCACAGGAGGGAAACCCCAGAAGGAAGGTAGAGTGGAAGAAGGAGATGGGGTGATGCCAAGGGCCTCCCCCGTTGACAGGCAGGCTGTTCACTATTCCTGCTCCTCACTCCCTAAGATAACAGGGCCCTCTACCATTGTGGTCTTCAGAGATATTTGTTCAAATACACCTGAAAGAATTGTGCACACTGATTTCCACTTCACAGATTTTTTAAGTTAATATCTAGAAGTTTTATCATAAATTTAGAAAGTTGGAAAGGTAGTGATTTCTGGCATATAGCATGTATGCTTTAAATATATTTTCCTCAAAATCTTGAAGCTTCTGATTTTTAGAAATTGTTTGGTTTTTTTTTTGTTTTTTTTTAAGGAAAATGGCAAATAAGTCCCTAGCTTAAAATAAGGAAAGGCAGACTTAATTTTTGCCAGGAAAAAAAATTTTTTACTGTATTTGAATTGAAATGTACTATGTGTTAATCTGTACCCCTGTGTTAACCATCTGACTTTTGAAATTCAGTTTTAAAAGACACAGAAACAGCATGAAGCTCTGCTGTGAATTTGAGACCTGATAATGTAATGTGCTGCCCCTTTAATATTTTTCTGCTGGAAGAGTTCCCTCTCTCTCTCTCGCTCTCTCTCTCTTTGTGTGTGTGTGTGTATGTATATATATCCTACATAATGGCCCCCCACGAGTTGTGAGATGTCAAGCTATCCCTTTGACATCACAATGTTTAATTTCTGAGCAACACACCATAATCAAATTTAGGATGGGTGGGTTGGCAAGCAGGCAACTGTAAAAGGGGAGATGAGAAGAGAGAACTCCCAGACACAGGCACATTCATAGGGTCCATTTAGAAAAGAATACATTTGTAAGCTAAAGAATGGGAATTTATTCCTCAAAATGCACCCAATTTATATAACCATTGGAAAATCTCCATGTTCCCCCAGAGGGTTTGTGTCCCAATTTCAAACAAATAACATATTCTATAGCAGTACTTGAATCATTACATGCATATTTCCCATAATGGAAAATATTTTACCATGCAAAAAATATATATGTTTTGTATCTAATGCTTGAGTCAATCAGTACTAAAATGGTAGATTGAGTAACATTCTTCTCTTCACCCTTCTTTCTATAACAAAAGCAAAAGGATCATTTAGCAAATGGTGCTAAGATTTTAAATTATATAGTTATCTACTGTGTTTTGTTGGTCACTTAACTTCTTAAGGGGCCCTAGATGCCTTTCGTTCCAAATTAATCTTGGCAAAATATTACATTTAATTTTGACATATGAATATTTTATAGTGCTATGCTACTTAGAGCAAATATACAATCCAAGAAAAAACAAACTTCAAGACACTGAGAAATTTTGCAAAAGCA
>PVKS010028802.1:0-26010 GCA_004027875.1 Aplodontia rufa
ATGAGTGTTATTTAGCATCTTTGGGAAGTAAAATATACCACAGAGTATTTGTACCCCCATTTTTCCTCCCCATTCACCACCCTTCCCTCTTCCCCTTGCACCCCTCCCCCATCATAACTGGACTTCCCCAAGATCATATTATTCCAAATTTGGTGAGTCTATTATATAAACCTGACTATTTTTCATACTAGCCTTAGTTTTACTTTAACTTCCACATATGACAGCATTTAAGTCTCTGAGTTTGACTTATTTCACTGAGCATATTTTTTTCCATTCCCATTCATTTACCAACAAAAGCCATGATTTTACTCTTCTAATAGCTGAGTATAGATCCATTTTTTGTTTGTGTGTGTGTGTGTGTATGCTCACACAGTTTTGGGATCCATTCATCTAATGAACTACATGTAGTCTGATTCCATAATTTAGCCATTGATTTGTGCTGTTATAAACATTGACGTAGCTACATTAGAGTAAAATCTTGATTTTTATCTTCTGGAAAAATATCCAGGAGTGGAATGGCTGAGTCATATGGTGGCCCCATCCTTAGGTTCCTGACCTACTTATTTAATGATGGGCATCTGGGTTCATTCCACAATTTAGCTATTGGGAATGGGGCCACTACAAACACTGATGTGGCTGTGTATGCCAATTTTAGGTCTTTTGGGAAGATCCCCAGAAGTGGGATCACCCTTGGTGGGTCTATTCCCAGTCTTTTTTAAGAATCTTTGGACTGTTTTCCAGAGTGGATGTACTAGTCAGCAGTTCCACCATCATACAAGTATTCCTTTCTGTCCACAACTTTGTTGCTATCATGCTTGATCTTTGCATTCTGACTGGGATAAGGTGAAGTTTTAATATACTTTTTTTTTCAGTATTTCCCCGATTGCTAGAGATATTGAATATTTTTTCATATATTGACTTTTTGTGTTTCTTTTTTTGAAAAGTTTGTTTAGTTCTTTTGCCCATTTGTTGATTGGTTTATTTGGTTTTTGGTGTTTTTTGAGTTCTTTCTATATTTTGGATATTAATCCCCTATCAGAGGTGTAGCTGGCTAAGATTTCCACCCATAGAGACTCTCTCTCCACAGTCTTAATAATTTCCTTAGCTATGGAGAAAAATTTTAATTTAATAGCCACCCACTTGTTGATTTATGGTTATGTCTTGCACTTCAAAGATACTATTAAGGAAGTTGGTGCCAGCTCCTATATAATGGAATGTTGACCCAATATTTTCTTCTAGCAGTTGTAAAGTTTCTGGCCTGACTCATGTCTTTGATACATTTTGACTTAAGTTTTTTATTGCAGGATGATATTTAAGTTTTCATTTTCATTTTTCTACATAAATCTATCTAGTTTTACCAGCACAATTTGTTGGAAAGGCTGTTCTTTCTTCAAGATATATTTTCCCTCCTTTGTCAAATATTGGAAGACTATAGGGTTATGAATTTGTCTCCATATCTTCTATTCCATTCATCTTCATATTTTTAAATATTTTTTAAAGAGAGGATAGTGTGTGAGAGAGAGGAAGAGAGAGTCACTTTTCTTTAGTTTTTCACATGCCCTTCATTGCTCAAACTTTTCATTGTGTAAGTGGTGCTGGGGTTTTAACCTGTGTCCTTGTACATGCCAGGCAAGTGTTGTAACCACCAAGCCACTGCTCAAGTCCTTCGTGTCTATTTTGATATGAATACCATGCTATTTTTCTTACTTTGCCTCTGTAGTTTAATTTCAGACTAGTTATTATATCTTCTGTTTTGCTTTTCTTGCTTTGGCTATTCTGAGTCTCTTTTTTTTCCAAATCAATTTAAGAACGGAATTTTTTGAATTATGTGAAGAATGTCATTGGTATTTTGATGGAGATTTCATTAAATTTACATAACACTTTTAATAGTTTTGCCCTTTTGATACTATTCTTCTGCCTGTCCAAGAACATGGGATGTCTTTCCATCTTCTAAGGGCTTCTTCAATTTCTTTCTTCAATGTATTATAGTTTGTTATAGACCTCTTTTACTTCTTTAGTTAGATTAACTCCCAAATTTGTTTTTTGTTATTGTTTTTTTTTTGGAGTTTATTGTGAATGATATAGTGGTCCTGATTTCTTCTTTGGCTGATTCACTGTTGCAGTATAGAGAAACTATTGTTTTATGTGTTTTAATATTGTATACTGCAACTTCACTGCTTGTTGATAAGTTCTAAAAGTCTTCTTGTAGGTTTTCTTGGATCTTCTAGACATAGGATCATATAATCAGCAAGCAGATAGTTAGAATTATTCTTTTCCTACTTTTATACACTTGACTTCATTTTATTTGCCTTGTTGCTCTGCTTAATATTTCAAGAACTCTATTGAATAAGACTGGTGAGAGTTAAAAAGACTTTTCTTGTTCCTGAATTTAATGAAAATGCTTTCAGATTTTCTCTATTTACCATGAGATTGACCATATGTTTATTAAAAATTGACTTTAGCAAAATGTCCGACAAGTAACAAAAAATTGATTCTATAGACTATATGGAAAAACAAGACATATAACATGGTCAAATTTATTGGACTGATAGCTGAATTTAAGATTGACTATAAAATTTTAGTCATCAACACAGTGAGATATTTGGCAGAGTACACAAAAAGGTCAGTGGAACAAAACTAAAAACCTAGAAATAAACTAAAAACCAACAAGAGATAGCAGGAATTTCAATACAG
This sequence comes from Aplodontia rufa, assembly GCA_004027875.1. NCBI lineage: Eukaryota > Metazoa > Chordata > Mammalia > Rodentia > Aplodontiidae > Aplodontia > Aplodontia rufa. The sequence continues at coordinate 2,695 of PVKS010028802.1, forward strand.
AAAACACAGTCTTTTTACAAATGTATGAACCATTGACATCCATATGCAAAGAAATGAAATAGAGACATGCTTTTTTCAAAAAGGAACTCAAATGGATCATATATCTGAAGTAGAAAATGTGAAATTTATGAACTCTACAACACAGCAGACATTATATATGGCTTTGTCTTCAAAAGTAATCATGCTGAGTAAAATCAGCTTAACCCAGAGAACTAATGGCCGATTGCCTCCACTCATCTGTGGAGGTTGGGATTAGACCCTGACCAGTGAGAAGGTTGGTCTATTATCATATGTTAAACCCAGATAAGATATAATGCTATACAACATAATCCTTTTTTAGAGATATTGGGGAAGGGGAAGGGAGGGATAAGGGTGGGTAATTGGGGGGGCTCTCCTGGGGGTAATTGTAATATCCAGAATCTATACACATTTGATACTATTTTGTTAAAAACTTGTATGGTTGTTTAAAAATAAAAAATAATATTAAAAATAAATAAATAAATAAATAAATAAAAGGAATGGTGATTCAGCTCAGTGATAAAACATATCTAGGCATTATTCTCAGCACCACAGAGATTAAAAACATCCTTTCTTCTTTCTATAAATGCAATGTCTGCAGGAATAAGGAGGGGGTGCTGGGATGATGCCAGATCTTCTGAAAACAGCCCATATATTCTAATTTTGAAGATTTAATTTTCTACATATTTCTAAAAATTGTTCCAAAATATTGTGTTTTGACCCTATTATCATTAGGATTTTTTAAATTTCATATTTGAATATTTATTTTCTTCTGTATATAAATAACTGTTTGGTCCTGAATCTTCATAAATTGCAGAGCTGACTTGAAGCTTCCAGTAACTTTTAGTGAATTACAAACTTGAAAATACCCAGTTTAAAATATACTTCTACTTCATACCTCATTTAGAAAACATAAAACACAAAACAGAGGCAGGAAAAGATACAGGCAGGTTTCAAAGTTATTTTGAGAAAGGCAAAGATACTGATGAGAATCACAGTAATACTCTAGTCCTTAAAAATCAAAAACAAAGAGAAAAAGAATACAAACAACCACAAACACATTTCCAGGCAAAAGAGATGAAAGAAACACTATCCAAAAACTTTTCTATTCTCAGTTTACTAGAACACAGAATCTGAAATAAATCCACCAATCTCCACAACTGAAAATAAATATTATCAGTAAATTTGTGCCAGGATTATACTTCCATGTTTGTAGAGCAGGGTTGTTTACTGACAAAAAAAGAGTTACAATTAACCCTAGAATATTTCTTAAGATATAAATTATGAGACACCATCTAAAGCAAATGGAAATAGATTTCTAAGGTCACAACAAATAGTTCACTTTCCAAAGATGCTGCAATTAAGGAAAGAATCAGAACACATTAATACTTCAGTATGAAGTTGCTGATCATGGTGTTGCTGTTTCTGACAAAATGATAATGACAACTTAACCATAATTTGCAAAAGAGTCACACAACTACTTGCTATATGGCTTTAACATCTACTACATTAGCATTTGGACATATCATTAATTTAAATTGTAGAAAAGTTTCCCATTGTTGATGGAAGAGTATCATCATAAATGCAATGCTTAAAATATTAATAATGTATTCTGTTATAGTTATGAATATTTTAAGTATCTTGATAATGGATGAATGTCATACTATTACTTGAACCACACTCTTTCCAGAGTCTGTAGTAATCATTCTTGCTTCTAGTGACTGCTGGCATTGCTCAAATTATGGTCATAAAAGGTTCTCTCTCTTTGCTTTTACATAGGCCTCAAAGTAAGAAAAGAGACCTCCACCAATGAATGAAAACAAAGCTGAATCCAGCAGCCTCTGTGCACAGATGGAAGAAAATTCAGCTCCAGGGCTCACAGCCACACAGGATACACTTGCCCAAGAACATCACCAGAGCTGTCTCCATCAGCCTCTGTACATGGATGGAGGCCTCAGCTCTGGGGCCCACAGTGGTGCAGGACACACCCACCCAGAAACCCCATGGAAACCAATGTCAGCAGCCTCTGAGGAGTGACTGAGGCCTCACCTCTGGGGGCTACAGCCACACAGGGCACCTCCACCCAGGAGCCCTGCCTGACCTAACCCCAGCAGACTACGTGCTACGGATGGAGGTCTCAGGTCAGGACCTTGCAGCCATGCATGGCATGCCTGCACACAAAATCTACCAGAGCTGAACCCAGCAGGCTTTGTGTCACAGAACCAGGCCAAAATACCAGGGCCTTCAGGTGTGATTAACTCCCCAATCCCAAAGAACCCAACCACTGTTCAGGAGCCTCCCAGACACAGCCCATTCCTGCCAGACACAGATACATTGGGCCCATACTTGCTGACAAAGAGTCCAGGTATTGTTGCTGTGCATAGGGGATCAATTCAGGCCAAACACAGAATACTAGGACCCACCAAAGAATCCCAGGTACTGTGCATATACAAACTAGTAGGCTGCAATGCACCCTGAACAGATTTTGAATCAATGCTCTGGGGTCTAGATCCACAAGGTACAGCCAAATGAGCTTCCAGATTGAAGCAGCTTTCTGGAATAATGTGGTCATCAGAGGGGTGGTGTCTGACCCAATATTTGACCTTCAAATAAGTACCTCCAGAGCTGCCTAACTTCACCACAAGGAAATGCTATTCAAAGTTCAAGAAGAAAATTATCAAAATTAGGAATCAAAATAGAAAAGGTTCACCTAAGCCCAGAATTCCTGAACCAAGGAAAACACAGACAGGGAGTAAGATGAAAATCCAAAAATAATGATCAATGATTTGATTATGAAGAGGAACCATGAAATAAAAAAGAATAAATGAAGAGACTAAGTGAGAAAACTTAAGAGATGAAAAGCTATATTATCACAGAAATAGACATACTGAAAAAGGAAGCATCAGAGCTAAAATGTTCTGTCAATAACATCAGAACAAAGATGAAATAATTTAATAACACAGTAGCCTCTATAGAAAATATAACCTCAGATCTGGAAGAAAGAACTTTCAACAATGAAGATAGGCTGAGTAAACTTGAGTGCACAGATGATAAAAAAGAAAAAATCCTCACAAAACATGAGCAGAATTTTCAAAATGTCTGGGACAAAATCAGAAGAAATGGTCTAAGGGTAATTGGGATACAGGAAAAGATAGAAACAGAAATGAAAGGTATAAAGAACTTCTCAATGAAATAGTTAAATAAAAATTACTCATATCAAAATAGAGTTTGAAATGCTCACCCAGGAAGCATACAGGACTCCCAACTGGCCTAATCAAATGAGAAGTTCACCTAAATTCAATATATTAAAAATGTCTAACAGGGAAATCAGAGAAAGAATACTAAATGCAGCAAGAGAGAAATGCCAAATCACATTCAGATGCAAACCAATGAGGATCACATCTGACTCTTCAGCTCAGATTCTAGAGGAAAGAATATCCTGGAAGGACATATTTCAATGTCTGAATGACAAAAACATACTATACCAGCAAAATCCAGCTTCAAATTTGATGCGGAAAGAACACAGAACTCACTAAGACAGGATGACTATGAACCACAATCATAACTCTTCTAACACTATATGTGAATGGTCTCAATACAACAATCAAAAGACACAGACTAGCAGATTGAATGAAAAAAGCAAAACCCAACAATATCTGTTTAGAAGAAACCCTCCTTACAGCCACTGACAACCACACATTCAGGGTGAAAGGATACAAAAAAATTTACCAAGCATGTGGGCCAAAAAAAGCAAGCTAGAGTTTCAATTCTTATATCCAACAAAATGGATTTATGGATTTCAAACAAATTAATCAGAAGAGATAAAGGAAGCTACTACATCCCGGTAAAGGGACGAATGCAACAGATGTATACAACCATACACACACACACACACACACACACACACACACACATATACATACTCCCAAAACACAAATGCTCCCAATTACACAGAAAAATTGCTCCATGGCAAAAAGGTGCTTGTGGACCTCCACACAATAGCACTAGGAGATTTTGACACTCCTTTATCACCAAAAGACAGATCATGAAAGCAAAAACAAACAATAAAGAGATCTCCAGTCTAATAAAACACCATAAAGAAAACAGATATAACAGACATCTACAGAATATTCCACCACAAATTGGCTGAGTAAATCTTCTTCTAAGCAGCATATGGAACCTTCTCCAAAATAGATCATATGCTAGTTCACAAAGGAAATATCAGCAAATACAAAAATAGAAGATATTATTCCATGTATCCCAACAGACCATGATGCCAAAACCCTAGCAATTAACAGCAAATATCAACACAGAAAATACACATATACATGGAGATAGATGAAGAATGGATCCAAGAAGACATAACAGCAGAAATTAAGGAATTCTTGAAAGAGAATGAGAATGAAGACAAAATATCAAAACTTCTGAGAGACAATAAAAGCATTATTAAGAGGAAAATGTATATCACCAAGTGCCTATATTAAAAAACAGGACAGATCACAAATAAGCTTATGCTCCATCTCAAATTGTTAAAAAGTGAAGAAAAATCTAAGCCCAAAGGAGCAGAAGACAGGAAATAATCAATATCAAAGCTGAAATCAATGAAATTGGAATAAAAAGCAATAAAAGGAATTGATGTAACATAGAGCTGATTCTTTGGAAAAATAAATGAATTTGATAGATCTCCTAGCTAATATCACTAAAATAAGAAGAGAATCAAGGCAAATCAAAAAGTCATCAACAAAAAGGTGGAGATCACCAGTGATGCTATTGAAATCAAAGAGATTATCAGAACATATTTTGAAAAACTATACTCCTCTAAATCAGAAAATCTGGAAGACATGGACAGATTTCTAGACACATCGAGACACATATAACATTTCTAAAGGATGATATTGAAATCCTAAACAGTCCAATAACAGGCTCTGAAATCCATATGACAAATAAAAGTCTTCCAAATAAGAACAGCCCAAGACCTGATAATGGATTCCCCACTGAGTTTTACCACAACTATGAAGAAGAGCTAATACCTCTACTTATTAAGCTATTCCATGAAATTGAAAAGGAGGGAACTTTCCCAAACACTTTTTTTTTAGAGAGAGAGGGACAGTGAGAGAGACAGAGAAAAAAAGAAACAACTTTATTTAGTTTTTCACATGGCCTTAGTTGCTCCAACACTTAATTGTGTACGTGGTGCTGGGGTTTGAATCCAGGTCCTCCTGCTTGCCAGGCAAGCTCTGAAACCACTGAGCCACCACTCCAGCCCCTCCCAAACACTCTTTATGAGGCAACCATCACTCTGATACCAACCACCCTCAAAAAAAAAGATGCACAAAAGGAAGAAAACTACTGGGCTGGAGTGGTTATGGCCCTTGCCTGGAATGTGTGAGGACCTGACTCTGAGCCCCAGAACCACATACACAATGAAAGCCACATGAAAAACTAAATGAAACTCATTCTCTTTCTCTCTCTCTCTCTCTCTTAAAAAATGAAATAAAAAACAAAGAAAACTACAGACCAAAATCTGTGAAGTACATGTACACTAAAATCCTTAATAAAGTCTTCACAACCACATTCAAAATCACATCAATAAGATAATTCATCATGATCAAGTGGGCTTCAGTTCCAGGATATAAGGCTGATGTAATATAATGCAAATCCGCATATGTGATTCACCACTTAAACAGAATTAAGGACAAAAACAATATGATTATCTCAATTAACACAGAAAAGTCCTTCAATAAAATCTAACACCCATTTATGTTCAAAACTGCAGATAAAATAGGGATCAAAGGACCTTATCTTGACTATGTAAGGGCCAAATATGCCAAACCCTCAGCTTACTAGCTTACATGCAGAAAAGTTGAAACCATTTCCACAAAACTCAGGAAAAAAACAAGGTGGCCCTCTCTCATTGCTTTTATTCAACATAGTTCTTGGGACCCAGGCTGGAGCATCAGGCAAGAGAAGGAAGTCAAAGGGATAAGAATAGGAAAGGAAGAATTCAAACTATCCCTTTTTGCTTATAACATGATCCTATGACTGGAAGATCCAAAAAACTCCATCAGAAAACTGCTGGAGCTTATAAACAGATTTAGCAAAGTAGAAGCCTACAAGATCCTATACACTAATAATAATAAGGAAGAAGAAGAAATCAGGAAACCGGTCTCATTCACAATATCTTCCAAAAGAATAAAATACTTGGAAATTAATCTAATAAAGAGAGTAAAAGACCTCTAAAATGAACATTATCAATACTGAAAACAGAAATTGCAGAAGACCTGAGAAGATGGAAAGATGTTCCATGCTCTTGGTTAGTCAGAATTAAAATATTTAAAATCACCATTCTGTCTAAAGCACCATATAGATTCAACACAATTCCAAACAAAATAACAATATGATTCTTTACCCACATATATAAAGAATTCTCAAATTCATTTGGAACAACAAGAAACCCAGAATAGCCAAAAAATTACTAAGAAGAAAGACAAAACAGGTCGTTTGACACTTCCAGATCCAAAAATCTACATAGAATTGTAGTAATAAAAACAGCAAGGTACTATTATCAAAATAGGAGTGAAGACCAATGGAATACAATAGAAAACTCTGAGACAAGCTCACAAATCTTTAAATATTTGATATTTGACAAAGGGGTTCAAAATATAACAAGGAGGAATGATAACAGATTAAACAAATGGCTCTGGGCAAAGTGGACAGATATTTGCAGGAAGTTGAAATTGGACCCTTTTCTTTCACCTTGCACAAAAGTCAAATCAAAGTGCATCAAGGCAGTAGGAATTAACCCAACTACCATACAACTGCTAGAAGAAAAATTAGGATCAACACTTCTGCATTTGGGAGTAAGTGAAGATTTTCTGAATAAAATTCCCAAAATGAAAGAATTAAAGTAAGAAATCAATGAGTGGGATGTCTTTAAATTGAAAAGCTTCTGCTCATTCAAGAAATTAGTCAAAATTATCAATAGGCAACCTAAAGAATGGGAGATAACAATGGTCTGTGAGCCCTTTAACAGGGGACTAACATACCAAATTTACAAAACACAAAAACACAAACAATACAATTATTAATTGTACAAAGAGCTAAATAGAAACTTCTCAACAGCAGAAACTGAGCAAGTCAATGAAAACCTGAGAAAGTGTTCTAATCACTATTAAATAAATATGAAAACTACATTAAGGTTTCACCTCACTTCACTCAGATTGGCAAACAGGAAGAATATAAACAATAACAGATTTTGGAGGGGTTGCAAGGAGATAGGAATACTAGCACACTGTTGGTGGAACTGGAGACTGGTCCAGTCACTGTGGAAAACAGTGTGGAGACTCCTCAAAATTTAAGGATGGACTCACCATAGGAGATATTTTCCCATGACCACATTATAGTGACACAGCCCAATCCATGTTCAAAGTAGGTAAATTTACAATAGCTAAATTATGGAATCAACCTAGATGCCCCTTACTGGATGAATGGATCCGAAATCTGTGAGATTAGCCAAACTCAGAGACTCAAGTCAAGGGCTGAATGTTTTCCCTCACTTGTGGAGGCTAGAGCTGAACCCAGCCTTGGGTTAAACGTAGTTAAACTCATGTATTAGACCAAGCAAAGGCATAGCTACACATAATCTGGGCAACCATAGATATTTGGGGGATGGTAGGTGGGGGAGAAGAGAAGGAGGGACAATATGGGGGGATCTAGGGAGATAATCAACAATGTAGCCAACATGGCATACTCTTTACTCCCCTGAGAAGTAAAATAATACATATGCTTATCATATAATTTGGGAAAATTCACAATTGGAGCATTTATATCACTTGTAGAAGTGAAATATAGAAGAATCAAAACTGGGGCATTGGTGATTGGGGGTCATTCTTAAGATTTTATGCATATCACATTGCTACTGTATATGCATTTATGATTGTACAATATCAACTCCTTAATAAAATGTTTTCTTTACAAAGACAAACTTTAAATCATGCAGATAGTAGAAAAACAATAAAAGACAAAATTAAAGAGTATTGTTGAAAATGTGAAACATGCATTTTCATAGACTGAAGGAGTTTAGATTGTCATTATTTGTGGAAACTTGTTTTTGAAGATACATAATACTCCCCCACCTGAAATAGACTTACTGAAATTACAGTAGCTCAAAAAATCATAACATGTAAGATAAACAGCAGTTTATCCAAGCTTGAAACTTAGAGGGATAGTGCAAGAAAATATAAATTTCAGAAGAATAAAAAATAAACTGGGAAAAATGGTTAATAGGGCTAAGGCACATTTTTGGTCCTTTTATACAATTTATATATATTACATGCTTGTCGTATTTCACACATATGCATGTTCATAAAACAAAATGTTAAACTTATGAGAAAATAAAAATATACAAAAGCACATAAAAAACAATTCCACACATTTTTAGATAAAGCTCATTACAAAGGTGATAATTTTCCTACAAATTAATCTATACTTTCTCACCCAAACTGCTATGTACATATATAAATATATCTCAGTGAATTTCACTGTTATGTGTATCTCCAAAGCAGTGATTTTTTAAAAAAATCTATGAATAAAAAGAAGGAAGACCAGGAGAGAAAGGGGAATGGTCAATATAGGAGGAGAGGAAACTGGCCTAAACTACAGCAAATTGTATTTCATGCTTGTATGATTAGGTCAAAATGAACCCCAATATTTTGTATAACAATAATATGCTAATAAAATATTCATCATGATTGACTTTTTTTTAAAGAGAGGGAGAGGGTGAGAGTGATAAAGAGAAAGATAGAATCCATTTTCTTTATTTTTTTCATCTGGTCTTTGCTTCACTGAAAGTTATGTATGTGGTACTGGGATTCGAACCCAGGTCCCCACACATGCCAGGCAAGTGCCTCAACTGCTGAGCCACTGTTCCAGCCTCCATGCTTTAATTTTAATGGAAGAAGGAACCAAAGCAAAAAGTTCTAGCCTTCATCCACAGAGTTAAACACACACACACACAGGCACACACAATTAGCCAAGAAACTTTGAATTAAAAGTGAAAAAATCAGTATCTATCATTATCTGACACAGGCATATTATGAATACATCATATTACAAAAAAATCAAAGAATCACCATATAATCAAAATGCACTGATGAATGCACATGTTAGTAAAAATTGCAATCTTAAGTGCAATGGAAAGATTCACATAAATACAACCACATCAAGGATCTTTTCAGCAACTCAGCTAGACCCTGTCTCCAAATAAAAAATAAAATCACCAAGGACATGGTCAGTGGTAAAGCACCCCTGAGTTCAAACTCCAGCATTAGAGAAAAAAAAAGGCAAGCAAATTTTTGGTGGAAGGAGGAAGCCAGTCCCCAGTAGGCCACAGCTCTTCCTCTGCAGAAAAACCCCATGTGGAAAGGTGATTCTGCGATCTTCTCAACTGCCAATGACCAAACACCCAGGTAAGAAGCTGGGCTGCAGTCAAATGCTCTAAGTGTATCTCTATATACTTCTAATAAAAAAAAAAAAAGAACCTGGGCTGCCACGCAGCTTCCCCATAGGACAAAAGTCAACGCTGAGAGCCTGGAGGGTAAGTGGCAGGCTCCGCAGGGCTGGGTGCCCACTGGGATTAGGGGTTGCTGCAGCGAGGAAGGCTCAGCCTGCTCACTCCAGGACTGCAGGGTCCTTGAGCTCCTGTTCTCACCTCCTCTACCCTGGTTCCAAGGCCTCATTCCTAGGCTCAGGAGGGCACAGCAAACTCACCACATCCTGGTGCTCCAGAGCCAGGCTGGTTCCTAAGGGGTCCTCAGCACCTGCTGAGCAGAGCAAATGGGGATTCCTAGGCATGGTGGAGAAGCCCAGTAGCTGACTGCAGGAATGGAGGGCTCCAGAGCCACGCAGGCCCCCAAGGGGCCCAGGACTCCTGAGCATGGTGGAGAAGCTCAGAAGCTGACTGCAACAATGGCGGGCTCTAGAGGAAAGGATGAGCTCACTGCGATGCCACCCCCTCCTCCCTGGCTGGGCATGGGATTGGACAGTTCTTACCTAAGTGCTGCTAATTGGGCAGGGCTTCAGTCCCTCCCCTGTCCCTTAGCCCAATGAGCCTTCTTTCTGAGTGACAAGAGATAGCTCCAATCCAGAAAGGAATGAGACTGAGTGACAGGTTCATCTCTGCAGCTTAGTCTTTATTTTTGGTCTGAAACTTGAACTTGGAGTATCAGAATGCACCTATTTTAAGGCAAGTTTTCCTCCCAGAAGTGGGAATTAGCCCAATCAGGAGAATAGCTTCATTTAACCTATCATAAAATTTAAATAAATTTAAGAATTATATATGTTTGTATGTTCACGAATGGAAATAATATGACAATTACTGTAAAATTTCATTTAACTTTTCTGCTTTCTTGTCTTGGAGGAGACATAGTGAGCTTTGAACTAGGAGAAACCCCCTAAAGCAGCAATGTCCAGTGAAAGTAGTTTGTGTTAGAAAAAGGATGTCTGATGGTACATTTTCAAATTAAAATGTTCAGCCTTTATTTGGATTCATTTGTAATGACTTTAGTTAAAGCTCTTTCCTTTGCTTGCTTTAATTTTAAAATTGGACAGTCATGTAGATTGTACCCCTGTGCTTCTCTAATAAAAGTGAAAGGCAGCACTGCTTCAGGTTAGCAATAAGATAGGTGGATTACCCACCCAGGTGAACTTGTTTGCTAGATTCTGTAGCATGCCCTTCTGCAGTAAAGTTTGCCCTACCCACAAATTTTTTAGCATGTGTTTGCTTTTCTTCTGGCACCTCAGTATTTCCAACAATTTTATTTCTAATAGTATTTGAAGCACAGGGTAATATAAAGTTTTCTAGTACTTACATTACAAATAAAAGAAACAGTTCGAATTGATTTTATAACATGACCCAATATTCTGAGAGTGTTCTCATGTTGAGATGGATTAGGAGAGACAGTGAAATGGCTAGGTAGTCAGAACAGAGGTCCCCTATCCAAGAGCTAGCTGGTAGAGGCAGAGAGTGATTGACAGGGCATGCTCAGGGCCTTCAAATGCAAAAAGACCATGAGGCTCACCTTTATCCCAACTAAGATGGGGGTGGTCACAGGTGGGTATTAGGAAGTATTTGCCACCTTTTGTTTTAACCCATGGTGCTCTTGACCAGTTTCAAAGCCTGCTTTACGTAGATTTTAACCAATGGATTTGATGCATTTCTCAATGCCTGCTTTAATTATGCTCATACCCCAAATCTATATAACCTCTGGCCTAACATTAGATGGTATCCTGCTTCCAGGAACCCCTTTGCCTTGTGGAGTCTCTGCGCTTCTTCCTAAATAAATCCAACTCCTTTTACTCCTCCTTCCGTGGTTGTCCATGGATTTTATTCTTCACATTCATGAGGCAAGGATCCAGAAGATCGGCACCAAATTTCCAGGATGAATTTCCACCACACCAAGAGCTGCAACACCCAGCTTTTAGCTGGAGAGTTGCTAACACTTTTGGCTGCAGACAACTGCAGCCAGCCCAGATTCCCAGTTTTAACTGGGAATGGCTGCAAACATTAGAAGTGGGCTATTTTGGCTGTTGGAATCTGTAGTGGCCCAGACTCCATTCACTAACGGTCACAGAGAATCTGGCCTCATCTCAAAAACCCCTCATTAATGTGATTAGTGAAGTATTATTACTGAAGTATAGGTATTTTTGGAAACTTACCCTCAAATCTAACACTTTCCAGCATGTCTAAGGTCATAGCCATCACATTCCAGATTTGAGAGCTATGTCTCTGCTGACTACAGAATGTAAGGAACCTGGTGGTCCCTTGACCACCAACTTTTTTTAAAGAGAGGAGGACAGTGAGAGAGAGAGACAGAGAGAGAAAAAATAAATTTTTATTGAGTTTTTCACATGGCTTTCTTTGCTCTGACACTTTTTGTGTACATGGATGCTGGGGTTTGAACTCACATACTCCTGCATGTCAAGCAAGCACCATAACCACAGAGCCACTACTCCAGTCCCCTAACCACCATTTAATGCTAAAGATGATGGAAAAAATTTCATACTGAGAGAGTTTGGGGACAGATAGTGAAAAGGCTACATAGTCAGCACAAAGGGCCCCATTCAACAACACCTAGAAGCTGGCCAGTAGAAAGCCATTAATGGGTATGCTCAGGGCATTCATATGCAAAAGACCATAAAGCTTACCTGTGGGAGCAATTCTTTTGTCCTAGAGAGGAAGAAAACTAAGAAATGTGGGTGGACACAGATGGGAACTTGGAAAGAATTGCTACCTGTTTTGCATAGATTTTAACCAATAACTTTGGTGCTTAATTTCATTGCCTGTTTTGCATAAATTTCAATAAATGGTGTAGATGCATTTCTCTATGCCTGCTTTGCATGAATGTTAATTATGCTCATACCCCAAATCAATATAACCCTTGGCCTAACCTCCATTAGAGATTGAACTTCTTCCAGGTACTCCTCCACCCTGTGGAGTCTCTGCTCTCCATCCTTAAATAAATCCTACTCCTTTTCACTCCTCCTTCCAAGATTGTCTAAGGATTTTATTCTTCAAATTCATGAGATAAAAACACAGAAGATTGGTGCAGAATTCCTGGGTGAATTTCCACCACACTAAGAGCTGCAACACCATGCTTTTAGCTGGACAGAGGCTTACACTAGTTTGACCTCAGAAACCTGTAGCCACCCCAAATTCCCAGTTTAAGATGGGAATAGCTGAAAACACTAGAAGTGGGCTATTTTGGTTGTTGGAACTTGTAGTTGGCACAGACTCCATTGGCCAATGGAGCAGAGAATCTGGCATAATCTCAAAAATTCTGCATCAATACTAATGCTTCTCCATAGGTCTGAAGATCAGGAGATGCAAGGCCCTGAGTGAAAACAGGAAGCTCCAAACAGAAAGTCACACTAGTAGATCATTTTGCCCCCTGATGCTGGCCACAGGTCCATTCTCACTTCATATGTCTGATGGCAAAGAAAGATTGCATCTCACAAAGTGGGGTATGCACAACCTCAGATTTGTCCACAGCCTTGACTCTATTGTTTAAATATGTTAAATGCAACTTCTTATTTAACGATATGGTCTTAGACCTTATGAACAGATTGTGGTATCTATGGTATCTGTTTCATGACCAAACTCCACAGCTATTAAGCTGTTGGGCTGGTATTCAGAATGAGCTGTGCTTCATTCCACAGTCAAAGTACCTCTACCAGACCACAAGACTCACACAATACTCTTATTTTCTTCAGACTTGGAAAGTGACAACTATTCAAAACAGCAGGTTATTAGATATGTGCATATAGAATACAGGACTATGTAAAACATACAACAATATAAACAGAACTTTCTCAAAAATTTAAGTGACCTTGAGACACCCTTACAGAACCCAGAGAATGTTGGTTCAATTTTCATCAAAGGAAAATACCACCTAGAATTCATTTCAACCACCATTTATACATCAAAAAATAGGTTGATATTTAAATTGTTATAAATTTAATCAGAATTTATTAAGTGTGGAACAGGCTGCTCTAGTAGAATATAAAGGAAGACCAAGTCCTACATTTCAAAGCTCAGATGAACATAGGCTATAAAGGCATGCAACAGAAGACTCCTTTACTGTGAGAGTGGAAGAAAAGCATGTGAAGGAGAGAGATATATTTATTGGCACCCCAGGAATGATCAGGGAATTGAATTCTGGCATTCAGAAAAGGAAGATTCAACATTTCATATGTGGGCATGTGAGTAACTTCAGTGAATCTGGAGAAAATACGTATTCCTGAAAGAAAACTGATGTGTCAGATCATGGTCACACAATATCTACAAACAGGCTGCAAGGCATTTTGTTTGCTCTGAGCCTCAGCACATACTTGTATTTAAAGACTCCATGAACAGCATTATCCAACTGAGTTCTAAAAACTCTCCACCATACAGATGAGAAAAAAGGACTTCTGCATATGAAATGACTTCTCAGAATCATGCATTAGACCTGATAAAGGTCCACAGACACAATAGTATTAAATTCCTTCTAAGCTACTTGAAGTCTTTTCTAATCATGATATAAAGGGTATCAGTTTGGAGAAAACATCTTCCCTCTATATTTAGAAGATAGTTCCTAAACAAGACTTCCTGAAGAACCCTTTAAGAGACACAATTATTTTCCCTTCTTTTATATTATGTCCACCTAGGTTTCTCATAAGGGGCAAATGTTTGTAGTGAAAGAAATTTCATCACATGGCACAAAATCTGAGCATGACTCAAAGAAGGAAAAAAATGGATGATAAAGAGCTGAATGCTGACTAAAGCTTACCATTTGGTATATTAGAAATGAGTAGGAATATTGTGATTTTATTTGCCACATGGACAAAAGATTAACCAAGAAATTTTTAAGTGTCAACCCCTGATTGCAAAGGAGGAGTTATCATCTGAGTTTTCTGCTGGCAATGTAACTGATGTGATGTGATATTATTGTAACTATTAAAATGTCTTGTATGCATATCCTTTAACTCAATATTAACTTTTAGGGAATCTATCTCCAGAAGGAGATTAGTTTATGCTATCAACTAGATTGTGTCTGTACCCAAATCTAATATGTTGATATTCTAAAAACCCAGTGCCTCAGACTGTGACTCTCTTGGAATATGTTTCTAAACAACATGATTATTGTTAATCCATTTCATTGGGGTGATGTCTAATCCAATTAACATTTTTATGCATATAAGAAAGAAAAATTAACTTCTGCATTTCAGAAAAAACAATGAGTGACTGGCTTGTTTCACTTAGAATGATTTTCTCCCGAATCATCCATTTATCGGCCATTTCCATAAAGTTATTCTTCTTTTTGGCTGAGTAATACTCCACTGTGTATTTATACTACATCTTCTTTATTCATTTTTCTGTAGAGGGGCATCAAGGCTGGTTCCTTAGCTTAGCTATTGTGAATTGCGTGTTATAAACACTGAAAGAGCTGCATCAGTGTATAAGTTAATTTTAGATCTTTTAGCTACATACTGAGGAATGGGAGAGTGGGATACATAGGTCCTATGGTGGTTCCATTTTAATGTTTCCTTTTTAGGACTGCATACAACTTTCAATCTAGTTGTATTAATTTGCAGTCCCACCAAAAATTTCAGAGTGTGCCTTTTTCCCCACATCCTTGCCAAAATTTATTGTTATTTGTATTTTTCATAATTGCCATTGTGATGGGAAGGAGATAAAAAATTTCACTGTAATTCTAATTTGAATTACTATATTGCTAAAGATATTAAACATTTTCTTCATGTAATTTTTGACTATTTCCCTTCTTCTTTTGAGAAGTATCTGTTTAGTTCCTTTGTCCATTTATTATCATGTACACCAACAGAACACTAATATGAATATAAACATGTGCATAAAGAGAAGAAAAATCAGTAGAAGAAAGGTGATAGGGTGGGAAGGAGGAAGGGAAAGAGGAAATACTGGGCACTGAATCAGAACAAATTATATTTTATTCTTTTATAATTATACACATTATACTTTAATGTTATAATAAGAGATAAAAATAAAAGTTACATTGTTTACATCCTTTAACTTTTTGATAGAATTAGTTACATTGAAAATTTGAAATGTGAAATTATCTTCATTCTAGAAATATACATACTTGTCACAAATATTCTTCTAATTACTTGATTTACTAAATAACTATTGAGTAGATCCTGAACACTCTTATGAAGGAGATCTCCAAGCAGAGATATCAAATGGACAGTTGTGGAGTTTTAGAGAAAGAATTAAATCCTGATATATTTGGAAATTGCTACCATAGAGATGGTATATATTTGTAGTAAGTTTAGAAAGAGAAGTGAAAGGATCCAACAAATGCAACAAGAATGAACTGCAATGTATAGAATGAATTTAATGAGAAGGAATTAGTATAGAATTCCTACAATAAACCACAAGTAATAAAATAAAGAAACTGTGGCTCCCTGGTAATCAAGATTTAAATTATGACATTTGTGAGTAAATGGATTGAAATGGAGAACATGCTATGTGAAATAAATCAGACTCAAAAAACAAGAATCAAATATTTTCTCTCGAGTGGCAGGCAGATAGAGCAAAACACGGAGAAAAAGGAAAATTAGTGGAACAAAAGGAAATTGAGAGAGGGAGGAGGGACAGAAAAGGAGAGAAAATGTGCAATGGATTTTTAAAAATCATGTTACATGCATATGTAAATATAACACCATGAATTACACATGTATGTATATATAGAAAGTACCAATAAAAATAAATGAATGAAAGGAAGATCAGAAGATTAGTGGAAACAGAATATTGGGAGGGAGGATAGAAGCAAAAAAAGAAGGGAAAGAGGGTTGAAAAGAGCAAATAAAATTCAACCATCTATGATTTTGTCAAAATAAACCCAACTGCTATGTATAACTATATCACTCTAATAAAAAGAACTATTCTTTAAGTTTCATTTTTTGTACTGATGGGTATTAACCCTGGGTATGTGCACAAACAAGGCAATTTCTCTACCACTGAAAGACATTCTCAGCACAAATATCCATTTCTTATCTTGATTATTTATTTAGGAAATCATATAATATCACTTTCTCATATTTATTATTTTATACCATTTATTATGTTAACACAATATTTTCACATATATCAAATAACATTATGTTATAATCATTACTATTATTTTCTTGACATACACTGAGAATTC
This sequence comes from Aplodontia rufa, assembly GCA_004027875.1. Classification (NCBI taxonomy): domain Eukaryota; kingdom Metazoa; phylum Chordata; class Mammalia; order Rodentia; family Aplodontiidae; genus Aplodontia; species Aplodontia rufa. The sequence goes on from PVKS010028802.1 coordinate 19,434, forward strand.
CATATAGTCAACACTAAACTTGCACTACTTTATACTTATTCCTCATGGAATTATTTGTGTATCTAATCCAAAATTAAAACTTATTTCCCTGATGATCAGTGTCAACAATCTCACCAGATGTTCAATCCTCTGGACTATATATGGCCTGCATTTGCATCTACCACACCTAGACACAAGATGGTGCTGGGAGAACAAACAAAACAAAATAAAAAACACTTCAACTGATATTCCTGTGTTCATACAGAAACAATCATAGAAAGGGACAGTGTGCTATATGCGAAATGAGCCACACTGACAAACAATAATGGAGAAATGAAACTCCTAGGAATAAGTGGAGCTTGAAGAATATAGTACATTATTTTTAGACTGCCCTAATGAATACTGCAGACATATGCTCATGACAAAATCCAATTTAGGAGGTCATCTGTTTGATCATTTTAATATCAACTCTTTTCTTTCAAATCCCAACACACTCAGGTGCTTTTATTATATGTTCACTATGATCATAAGAATCTGATTATACATGACCACACTAACCTTGCAATTGCAAAACTAAACCAGATTTTAGATGTAAAAAACTGTCCTACAGTTAAAACTTACTTATTATCTATGAAATATTTTGAGTAACAGTAGCTGTTTACACACTATTTTCACCTGCTTATGGAACTTTCTCCAAAGTATATTACATTTAAGTCCACAAATCATATCATTATGCCCTGAAATAAGAAATTGATAGCAAGAAAAATAAAGAAAATACACAAACACATGGGGCCTGAATAACACACTTTTGAGAGTATGTCATAAAATAAACCAGGAGAGAAAATTTAAAAATCTTACACTCAAACAAAAATAGAAACAAAACTTAGCAAAATTTCTGGAATATAGCAAAGGCAGTTCTAATGGCTGCTATAAACACCTACATAAAAAAATTAGGAAGATTCAAATAAACTAATCTAATAATTCATCTCAGTCTTATAAAAATATTATTATAATCTACATTAGTACAAGGATAGAAGAAATAACAGAGATGAAATTAATGAAATAGAGAATGAAAGAATACAAAGGGGGGCTGGAGCAATGGCTCAGCAGTTACAATGCTTGCCTCACATGCATAAGGAAGGACACAAATCCATACTCCAGCACCACATACATAATGAAGTGTTGAAGCAATGGAAGTCAAATGAAAAACTAAATAAAATACTCTCTCTCTTTCTCTGTCTCACTAACCCTAACTTTAAAATAAAAAAGCATACACAAAATTGATAAAGAAAAGGATTATTTCTTTTAAACAATTAAAAACTCTTAGACAAACAAATCAAATGAAAGAGAACACTCAAATTCATAAAATGAGGATGAAAGAACAGATATCACAAAACCAATGAAAGTCAGAGGATTATCATGGACTCTTTTGAAAACTTATATTCCAATACATTGGAAAATCAAAAAGATATGGTTAAATTTTTAGGTGCATATAATTGACCAAAACTGAACCATGTAGATATATAAAATCTAAAATAATAATAAAATAAATGCAATTGGAACATTAATATCATACCTTAAAATAAAATTGCAGACCAGATTAATTTAATACTGAATTCTACCACATAGCTGAGGAATGCACACAATGCTTCTCAAATTATTCCATGAACCAGACAAGCAAGGAGCACTTGCAAATCCATTCTATGAAGCTGGTGATCACTATGATATCAAAGCTAAACATGAACTCAGCTATCTTACACATCTGGAATCCCAAAAATTTGGGAGGCTGAGTCAGGAGGATCATAAATTCAAGGCCAGGCACAGTAACAGCAATACCTTGTCTCAAAAAAAAAATAAAGGAATTGGTATCACAGCTAAGTTACGAAGTTCCTGAGTTCAATCCACAATACCACCACTAATAAAAACAGTGCAGCAAAATCCAGATAAGAACTATTCCTCAAGAAATAAAATGAGAGACCAATATTAATGAACATAGAAAAAGGTCTGCTCAATAAAAGAGCAAATATCAAATCAAATCAAATTCAATAGCACATTAAAAAGATTATATAATGTTTTTCATGTTTTTTTTCTTAATTTCGGGAATACAAGGATTGTTCAATACAGATCATATACCACATAAATAGGATCAAGCACAAAAACTGCTTGAACATATGAATAGAAGAAGAAAAATGTATCATGAGGAATAAGAATCTGATGGTCCATTTTCACAATGGAGTCATTAAGTTCACATATAGAAAAAAGGCCATCTTAGGTCAGGAAACATGTGGTCAGAGATAATCCATTTTTCAACTTCTTATCAGATATTCCATTAAACCCATAGTTCTTTTCTGTATCCACCCCAATTTTACTCTTAATCAGTCACATAGATTGTACCCCTGAGCTCCTCCAATTAGAGTGAAGTCCAGGATTGCAACAGTTTTGAGAAAAAAGCAAGTGGACTGCCTGCCACATTTATGCTAGCATGTGAAATACTTGAGGCTGAAAATACATGGTCCCCATGATCACGCATGCTTTTTCCTCAGGATTCCTGCAGGATGTCTCAAGAACAGTTCCTAGAGAATGCTTCTCACATGACAGTGATGTGGAGAGCACCATCCACTACTAGAGTTCTGGAGCCATCTTTCACATGCTTTCTACAGAGGAAAAAAATCCTTATATGCAGAAAAATAATATCAAATCCTAAGCTAAAGAGCACTTGGAGAAAACTCAGTAGAACTGAGGGTAAGGAAATAAGGCCATTGCATGAACCCTGCAAATTTTCACCTCCCACCAATAAATCAAAACTGTAATGTACAAAACACTTTACACTTCAGCTTATTTGAGGAACAAGATTAATCTTTTTGTCCACTCACCTAGGGCCTAGAATAGATCTGTTCCCTAGTAATGCATCTGCAGGAGGGTCAGGAATATATTTGAAGTTCAATACCTAATATCCATGGGGATATACATGAATGAAATGCCATCTCTGGTAGGAAAGATGCAGAAAATCTTGAGAGGCTGAAAGCAGTTATCAAGAAAGGAATTTGAATTCTTTCATGTTGAGTAGGTAATCTATGGTGACAATGTCAATTTCAGCCTTTTATAGTTTTAAACAGACCCTCACACTTTAGGCCTGGGGGATAATGCTCATCAGTAATCTTGAAAATATTTACCAAATTCAATATCTCATACAATATACTTTTCCTTGCAATGTATACTTTCAAGAAAAGACACACAAATTTGTACTTCAATGATTGTGTTGTTTGATTTTCTTTGCAATTCTTTGTGATCATCAGAGTCAGTTGCCCAGTTTCTACAAACTGACTTTGGGATTTGCACCTAATAATGTTGAATTTGTAGATCCATGTGTATTATCATGCTTTTAATAAAATTAATCTATTGATCATTGAATATTAACTGCTTTCCCATTCATTTCCATAATTTTGCACTTTATTTTCACCTTTGCTTTTTACTTTGCAGTGGACAGGTGTTAAATTTATGTTATCATTTTTATTTCAAATTATTTTTTCCTTTTTTTCTTTGTTAAATATGGACTTACAATTAGGAGGGAATCATTATCAAACAATCAAGAGCAAATGTACAATGATAGAGCAAGCCAAGACTGATGCCATTTGATGGTTTTCCTCCTTGGGTTCCTCATGATTCCATGTTTTCCCCTCTTAAACCCCATGTTAAATGGACATCTCATGGAAGTTCAAGTTTTCCCTCTCAGTGGATTCTGCCATACTGCCTCCTTCTGGCTTCCTTGATATCCTTTCTATTCCCTCCCACACTCCCTACATTTCCTAGCATCCTAGGCAAGATTCCTCCTGTTCATGGAAAAATTCATACATGTTGAGGTTAGCCATGTATCATACTGTTTCAATGGTATTCTAGCTTCCACAAATGAGATAAAACATTCGGCCCTTGAGTCTCTGAGGCTGGGATATTTAACTTAGCATATTTTTTCCCATCTCTATCCATTTGGTTGCAAATGTCATAATATAATTTTCTTTAAAAGCCAAGTAAAATTCCATTATATATATGTACCAAAGGTTTGAGTCGACTCATCAAGTGAGGAGCATCTGGATTGGTTCCATAATTTAGCTATAGGAAATTGAGCTGCCATAAACATTGATAGAGCTGTATCTGTATAATAAGCTGATTCTAATTCTTTTGGGAAAATACCCAGGAGTGGAACAGCAGGGTCATAAGGCAGTTCCAGCCCTAATTTTTTGAGGAGTCTCCACAGTGCATTCCAGAGTGCCTGTACAAGTTTGCAGTCCCACCAACAGTGTGATAGTGTTCCTCTTTTCCCACAACCCCTCCAGCATGTGTCATTGCCTGTATTCATTTTTGCCACTCTGACTGGAGTGAGGTGGAATCTCAGTGAATATTTTAAATTCAATATGGACTTACAATTGAGAGGGAATCATTATCAAACAAAAAAGAACACATGAATATTCACATAGTTAGCCAAGGCTGATGATATTCCATGGTTTTCCCCTTGAATTCACCATAGTTCTATGTTTCCTAAAAATGAACCCCTGTGTTAAATGGACTTCTGGTGGAGGTTGGAGATCTCCTTCTGAGTTGATTCCCCCATACTCCCTTCCTCCAATCTCCTAGATATCCTTTTTAATCCCTCCCCCTCCTTATGTCTCCAGGTATCCTAGGCAAGTTTCCCCCTGTTTGTGGTAAAATTCATATATGTTGAGGTTATTATTAGCTTAGCTATCTAACATACTCTTTCTGGTTGTATTATAGCTTCCACAAATGAGAGCAAACATTTGGTCCTTGAGTCTCTGAGATTGGGATAGTTCACTTAGCATAATTTTTTCAATTTCTATCCATTTGGTTGCAAAAGCCATAATATTATTTTCTCTAAGGGCTGAGTAATATTCCATTGTATATATGTACCAAATTTTTGAATCCACTTGTTGATTGAGGGGCATCTGGGTTGGTTCCATAGTCTACCTATAGTTGAGCTGCTATAAATATTGAGGGAGCCATACCTCTATAATATAGAGATTCTAATTCTTCTGGGAAGATAGACAGAAGAGGGATAGCTGGGTCATAAGGTAGTTCCAGCCCTAATTTTTTGAGGAGTCTCCATACTGCTTTCCAGAATGGCTGAACAAGTTTGCAGTCCCACCAGCAATGTGATGGTGTTCCCCTTTTCCCACAGGCCCTCCAGCATTTGTCTTTATTCATATTCTTCATTTTTGCCACTCTAACAGGAGTGAAGTGGAATCTCATTGAAGTTTTGATTTACATTTCTCTTATTGCTAATGATGTAGAGCATTTTCTCATATATTTATGGGCTTTCTGGACTTCCACTGGTAACAAGTTTCTTTTTAGATCCATAGTACATGTATTGATTGGATTATCTGTGATTTGGATGTTTATTTTTTTTTATTTCATTGTATATTCTGGATATTAGCCCTCTGTCCAAGGTGTAGGAGGCAAAGATTTTCTCCCATTCTGTAGGTTCTTTCTTGACACTCTTGACAAAATCTTAGCTGTGCAAAAGCTTTTTACTTTAATTCCATCCCATTCATTTATTCTTGACTTTAATGCTTGAACCATGGGAGTCTTGTTAAGAAAGGCACAGCCGAATAGTATGTCATTTAGTGTTGATCCTACTTTTTTCAAGCAATTGTAAATTTGCTGGTTTAATATCAAAATTTTTGAACCATTTTGGTTTAATTTTTGTGCAAGCTGAAAGGTAAGGATCCAATTTCAGTTGTCTATATATGGCTATCCAATTTGTCCAACACCATTTGTTTAATAGGCTATCTTTCTGCCACACTATGCTTTTCCCCCCTTTATCAAATATTATAGCTAAATGCATGAGGATTTGTCTCATAATCTTCTCTTCCATTCCATAATTTTCAGTTCTGTTTTGATACCAATACTATGCCATTTTTGTTACTATAGCCTTGTAATATAATTTCAGGTCAGCAATTGAGATACCACCTGTTTTCTTCTTCTTGCTGAGTAATATTTTGGCTATTCTGGATCTTCTGTCATTCCATACAAATTTGATAATTGCTTTTTCTATATCTGTGAAGAATGACATTGGTATCTTGATGGGGATTGCATTAAATCTGTATAGATTTTGGGGTAAAAAATGGCCATTTTAATTATATTAAATTCTGCCTAACCATGAACATGCAATGTTCTTCCATCTACTCACATCATCTTCAATTTCCTCTTTTTTCATTTATTTTTTATTTTTCTATTTTTGAACAACCTTACAAGATTTTAACAAAATAATATAAAGTGTGTATATATTCTGGATATTGCAATTACCCCCAGGAGTGCCCCCCCAATTACCCTCCCTTATCCCACCCTTCTCCTTCCTTTATAACTCTAAAAAAGTATTAGGTTGTAAATCATTACATTTTATCTGGATTTAACACATGCTAATAGACGAACTTTCTCATTGTCCAGGGTCTAGTCCCCACCTCCACAGATGAGTGGAGACAATTGACCCTTAGATCTCTGGGTTAAGCTGATTTTACTCATCATGATTTCTTTCATAGCCATCCATTTACCTTCAAAGGCTGCAATATCATTGTTTCTAATTGCTGTG
>PVKS010028803.1:0-26004 GCA_004027875.1 Aplodontia rufa
CAATGGAATACTACTCGGCCATTAGAGAGGACGATATTATGGCTTTTGCAGCCAAATGAATGGAGATGGAAAGAATTATACTAAGTGAAGTATCCCAATCCCAAAGACTCAAGGGCTGAGTGGTTTCTCTCATCTGTGGAAGCTAGAATACATCAGGAAACAGCATGTTAGGTGGCTAAGCTAATAATTACTTCAAATTGTATGATTCTCAACGCAACAGGGAGATGACTCCCTAGGATACTTGGAGACATAGGGAGGGGGACAGTGTGGGGGGAGGGTATAGGAAGAACACCTAGGAGACGGGAGGGTGGGAATATGGGGGAATCATCTCAGAAGGAGATCTCTGTCCTCCATGAGATATCCATTTAACTCAGGAGTTCTTCTGTGGGAAACAGCAACATGGGGAACCCAAGCTGGGCATCCATGATATGGCATTAGCCCTGGATAACTAAGTATATATACAATGGTTCTTGAATGTTTGATAATGTTTCCCCCTCAATTGTATCTCTATATTCATCTAATTAAAAAAAAAAAAGAAAGAGTCATAATGGGGAAAATAAAACCTGATTGTGGCTGACATCCATGGCATAAAACCTTCCGCTGTGGTTGATTTCAAGAAACCAAAAGAGCATTATCACTGAAGGCAGAGTTGGAAAGAGGTGCACACAACAGGCTATGGACACTTCAGCACATCCCTGTCTGTCATTCCCCCTCTCTCCACTTAATAGATACAGGATGTGATCTAGATATCAGGGTTTTTTAAGGTTCCCTAGTAGATTCTACTGTGCACCAAAGATAGGAATCACTGGGTTAAGAGGCCTCATTATAAGGTCCCAGAATTAAGAAACAAGCCACTTGATTAGCTTCCAGGGACAGAGCTGGGTTGTAATCCTTGCCTCCTCCAGTTGGTACATTTTCTCCCTCTAGCAAGCCTCCACGAGAAACTAAGCAGAAGATTGCTTGGTGGGTACAATCTCAGAGCCCAGCAATGGGGGTGGAGGTAGGAGTGTGGAAGGGATACAGGTGGGAGATCCAGGAACCAGGGTCACTGTGTCAATGTAATTGTCCAACAGGAAATTCCTGGGAGCACTGGAAACACTGAATTCCTGCCCTGGGATACTCCTCCAGGGATGTCATTATCCTTCTATTAAAACTGTCTTTATTCTGACTGAGTGGCAAGCACTCGATTTGCTTAATTCTTAATCGCTGTACCTTTAGCCCTGCTGATGGCCTCTTAGTCGTTTTAGTTGAAGTGTACCCAAGCCTCCACAGGGAAGCGGTGGGGAAACAATACCTTTGTCTACAGATGGCTGCTGGGGCCCACCTCTGATCTCCACAGCCCCTCTGCTTACTTCTGTCCTGATGCTTCCATGTGGCTTTGCAAATGTTTATTGATCTGTTGTTTTTAATGTTCTGGGTGCTTCCCAATGGTGGGGACTGGGTCCTTATGTTAAATGTTATTGTCCCCAGTGCCCAGTGTTGGTTCTTAAAATGAGGCAAACCAAGCTCTCCCATTACATGACCAAGTGTTTCAAATTTATTAAAACAGAAGTAATTCATGAGTAGATTCTTTTTTAATTCAAAGTTTACTGTTTAAGCAAAACTTTCTCTTGTCTCTTTTAACCAGTTCCATTCTACTTGGAGGTGACCACTATGATCAGTTAAGAGTGCACCCCAGGGCTTGAGTGGTGTCTCAGTAGTATCATGCTTGTCTGGCATGCACAAGGACTTGGGTTCAAACCCCAGCATCATGTTTACAAATATATGTTGGAGCAACAAAAACCGGATGAAAAACTAGATAAAGTTGATTCTCTCTCTCTGTCTCTCACTCTCTCTCACACTCTCCCCCTCTCTCTCTTTACAAAAAAAAGTGCATCCCAACAATTTCATGTGTATTTACACACACATGCACACATATTTAGAAATGTGTGGGTTTATTTCTTGTTTTTTAAATGAATCCTATTATATTATATATATAGTTCTATAAAATAGTAACAATATGCTATATTTATCATTTCATAATAATCTTTTTATTCATTTGCTCTTTCAAAATGCTAAATTCACAAGGATTCAAGAATCCAAGTGAACTCAAATTTTTGTAAGAGGTGGGGCCTGGAGCAGTGGCTCAGCGGTTATAGCACTTGCCTGGCATGCAGAAGGACGTGGGTTCAAACCCCAGCACCAAGTACACAATGGAGTGTCTGAGCAATGAAAGCCACATGAAAAACTAAATAAAATTAATTCTATCTCTCTCTCTCTCTCTCTCTCTCTCTCTCTCTATGTCCCTCTCTCTTTAAAAAAATAAAAATAAAGAAAATTTATGTCGGAGGTGATTCCAGAAAATACTGGCAGTGGAATGGGAAACTGAGACAGGGAAGCCAATAAAGGGTGTTTTATCAAACAAGTCATCACTGTAGGCAGCCAGAGCTCAGTTCCACAGGAACTCTGGAAGCCACTGTACTACACAATTGAAGAACCTTTCTACTAAAGAAAGCTAGAATATTCACCCATCAACTTCAGAAGAGCATTAACTCCCCGGTACTTTTGGCCTGCCACACATCTGGGCAAAGAGGGCTCTGGTAGCCAGCAAAAAAGGTCATTCGTCATGGAAAGACAGGTGCAAGTAATTGGAAGTCTATCAGCATACATAGACATGCTAAGTTCCAGGTCATGAGGGGCGGACCCTGGCAGGGTCTGCTATAGAACAGCTGAGCCTTATTTCTTCAAATCATTTCCCTTCAAAGGTGCTGTCTAACCCTTTTTAGTTTTTATAAACAAGCTTCAACAAATATTCCCACCCCTGCCTCCTTCTTCATGACCACAGGCAAATATGTCTTTAGGATAGATACCTGCAAATAGATTTGCATCCATTACATAATGTCTCTCTCTAATGTAAATGTCCTGGGCTGGAGAATACCTTACTGTGACCTCTGAACTCCCAGCTGCCAGAGTGTTGATCTCCTTTTTTCTTCCTCCATCCTTCAATCCTGCCCTTTCAGGAATTCTTTCAAGACTGAAGAGATGACAGGAGATCCAATGGGTTTCCTAGGGCCCTGTGTAGGATTCCCAGCCCTCATCTGTTCTCTCCACAGGCTAACCCTGTGATTTTACCCTGGTCATTTGACTTCAGAACTGCCGCCACTGGTACATTCAGGTTGCAAACAGTACTGTGCTCAAGCAATGTAAATGAAGCTTTGGACCAGTGCTTTCTTCAGCTTGATCAAACATTTCACCTCCATTTAACCTGCCTGGGCCATCATTTCCAAACAAAGAGCACATAATCTGAGATCATATCTATGAAGTCCTTTTCATACAGCTGTTAGTATTAAAGTACTTAAGGAAGAATTTATTATTAAAATTTTTAATTCAAATGTTTATTTTTAATTTTAAGTCAACTTTATTGAGCTATAATTTACATCTAATAAACACTTTAAGTTAATGAGTTTTGACAAATCTATATAGCCATGTGAATACTACCCAAATCAAGACAGAACGCACTTCTTTCCTTATCCCTTAAAATCAATCCCTTCCACCCTGGACGAGGAAACTATTTATTTGTTTCCTATGGCTATAAATTAGTTCCTCTTATTGTAACAGTTTCTTTCACTCAAGATGTTTTTGAGATTCACCCATGCTTTTTCTTGTATTGGTAAATCTTTCCCTCTCACTGTTGAATGACATTCCACTGTAGAGATGAATTTGTTTTTTCACCTGCTATTTAATAGATGTTGAGATTATTTTCATTTATACATGCTATAAACATGCAAGTACTTTTTTTGTTTTTTGTTTTTGGAGAGAGAGAATGAGAAAGAGAAAGTTAAAATTTTTTTTCATTTGCTTTTTTTCCCCTCCACTTCCTTGTGTATGTGGGGCTGGGGATTGAACCCTGGTCCTTGCCCAAGCCAGGCAAATGCTCTGCCACTGAGCCACCTCTCCAGCCCATGTATAGATTTTTGTATGGACATATTTTTTTTTCATTTTTCTTGAGTAAAGAACTAGAAATAGTCTAAATGTGGTAGCTGATGCCTTTTATCCAAGCTACTTGGGAGACTGAGACAAGAGGATTTCAAGTTCACAGCCATTCTGGGCAACTTAGCAAGACCCTGTCTCAAAATAAAAAGGGCTTAGGATGTATCTCAGAGGTAGAGCACTTGCCTAGCATGTGCAAGCCCCTGGGTTCAATTCTCAGTACAACAGCAACAGCAACAACAAAAAACTAGAAATGACTTCCTACTGTAAGTGCATGTGTCACTTTATAAGACACAACCAAACTATTTTCCACTTCACATTCCCCCCAGCTATGTTTAGAAGTTCTTGTTCTTATCTGCACCAACACTCAGGACCATAGTCTTTTTAATTTTAGCTTTTCTAGTGGATATGTAGTGGTATCTCTTTGTGGTTTTAAGTTGTATTTCCCTTATTGCTAACGATGGTAAAAATATTTTCACTTTCTCCTTGGTCATTTGCATATCTTCTTTTTGTGAAGTTTCCATTCAAATACTTTGTCCATTTTTAAACTTGAATGCAGGTGTTCTTTATATTATTTATATAAGAATCCTTTGTCCTATATATATATATTTTTATCAATTTTATTTAGTTTTTCACATGGCCTTAAGTGCTCCAACACTTAGTTACGTACTTGGTGCTGGGGTTTGAACCTGGGTCCTGGCACTTGGCAGGCAAGTGCTGAAACCGCTGAGCCACCGCTCCAGCCCTTGTCCTATATATGTATGTGTGTATATATATATCATCTAATATTTTTTCCCAGTCTATGGTTCACCTTTTCATTTGCTTAATTACATGCTTTCAAGAATAGTAGTTTTAAATAATGATAAAATATAATTTAACGATTATTTTTTGTGACTACTGCTTTTTGTATTCTTGGAAATCTTTGCCTACCTTAAGGGTGTAAGGATTTTTTTCTCATATTTTTAGCTTTTACATTTAAGTCTACGATTCATTTAGAGTTTATTTTCCTGTATGATGTGAGGTAAGGGTCATTTGAATATTCAGTTGTTCCAGCATCATTTGTTGAAAAGATTACATTTTCTCCATTCGATTACCTTAACACTGTTGTTAAAAAATCCCTTGATCAAATATGTGTAGGTCAATTTCTGGGCACCTAATTCTATTCTGTTGAACTATATATCTGCCCTTATGCCAATTCAACATTGTCTTGATTAATATAGCTTTATAGTACATTTTGAAATCAAATAATTTAAATCTCCTAATTTAAAAAAAATATTTTGGTTATTCTACATCATTTGCACTTCCACATAGATTTTAGAATCAGCCTGTTAATTTCTAACCCCCCAAAAAAGCCTTGTGGAATTTTGATTTGCAGTTCATTGAGTTTATAGGTCAGTTTGAGGAGAACGGAGGTTTCAACAATTTTGAGCCTTCCAGCCCATGAACACAGTTTATTTCTCCACTATTACAGTTTTTCACATCAAACCCAGGGCCTTGCACATGCTTGCCAAGTGCTCTAACACTGAGCTACATCCCGGGCTCCTTACTTATTTTTTTTTTTTTTAAGAGAGAAGGACAGTGAGAGAGAGAGAGAGACAGACAGACGGACAGACAGAAAAAAATCAATTTTTATTGAGTTTTTCACGTGGCTTTCATTGCTCTGACACTTAGTTGTGTACGTGGGTGCTGGGGTTTGAACCCGTGTACTCGCACATGCTGGGCAACCGCCAAGCCACCGCTCCAGCCCTTACTTACTTTTTTTTAAAAACAGTTTCCTGAGCAATGTCTTGTAGTTTTCAGTGTACAACTCTTAAACATGTTATGTTACATTTCTAGAAGTATCTCAAGATTTTAAGTTTTACTGTAGCAGGTGTGGTGGCACATGCCTGAAATCACAACAACCCAGGATTCAGCAACTTAGCAAGACCCTGTCTCAAAATAGAAAGGGCTGGAGATGTGCTCAGTGGTAGAGCACCCCTGGGTTCAATCTTCAGTTCCAAAACTAAAAAGTAAAATAAAAATATTATAAATGGTATCGACTTCTTGTTGTTGTTGGTACCAGGGATTAAACCCATAGGTGCTTAACCAGCAAGCCACCTCCCCACATGAGCCCATTTTAAAATTTTGAGTCAGGATCTTACTATGTTACTTAGAGCCTTACTAACTTGCTGAGGCTGGCTTTGAATTTGTGATCCTCTGGCCTCAGCCTCCCAAACTGCTGGGCTTATAAGCATGTGCCACCTGCCTGGCCTATTTTTAAACCTCACTGTTTTTCAATGATTCTTTGCTGGTATAAAGAAATACTCTTGATTTTAAAAATACTTATCTTGCTTTTTGTGGCCTTCCTAAATTCATTTATTAATTCTACTAACTTTTCTCTAGATTCTTGAGGATTCTCTAATTTTATTAATCTGTGAATAAAAAGAGTTCCATTTCTTTCCTTTATTTCTTCATTTGTACTGAGGACTGAACCCAGGGGCACTTTACCATTGAACTACATCTCCAGTCCTTTTTATTTTGAGACAGGGTCTCATTAAGCTGCTTAGAGCCTTGCTCAATTGCTGAGACTGGCCTCAAATTTGTGATCCTCCTGCCTCAGCCTCCTGAGTTGCTGGAATTACAGGTGTATGCCACTGTGCCTGGTTTATTTATTTATCTTGACTTATCACACTGGATAGGACCACCAGTGGACTGTTGAAAAGAAGTGATGAGTACAATTTCTTTGCCTTTTACCTAGTCTTAGGAAACAGTGTTCTAATATTCAGTCTTTCATCATCAAGTATGATGCTATTGATAGCCTTTTCATAGATGATCTTATCAAGTTCAAGAAGTTCCCTTGTAATTTTAACCAGCAAGTATTTTTAGTTCTTATTGTTTGAATTTCACCAGGCTAAAACATAGTAGTACTATAGATCTTGCTGGTTTCTCTTTAGGACTCTTATGTGGAGAACATGGTCAAATAGTCTTGAACTCTGCCAATTTCCAGTTATGTGACCTTGTTCAAGTTCTCTATATTCCACCTCAATTTCCTTTTAAAATAAGAATAACCACTTTATTTATTTTTGTTGACTTTATTTTTTAACGTTATTGTGAATGGTACTAGATTTGCTTGCATGTGTCTGACGCATGGTAAACACTCACAAGTATAATTACCTAGAGGTTGGGGATTTAGCTCAGTGGCAGAGTGCTTGCCTAGCATGCGCAAGGCCCGGAGTTCAGTCCTCAGCCCTGAAAAAAAAAGATGTATAATTACCTCTCTCCATCTCTTGCCTTTATTTAGTAATATGCTTTTGACTTTATAATGACATTTATGATGGTTGCTCGAACTTTCACAACAGGGTTTGTTTTGTTTTGTTTTTAATAGGTGTTGGTCACATATGAAGCTTGGAATCTCATCTGTGGATGATGTAATGTCATCTTCTCTATGAATTGCAGTAACACATCACATCCAATCAGGTATTTGCCTCTGCTGACTGCAGATTCCATAATTATTCCCAGGCTAAGAGTTCCAGGGATTAACATGTTGTCCCAATCACAACAACAAATACACTGTTCCAAACAATACCTAATTATATGATGTTCACTGCTCTTGATAGTATATCCATAAAGGATGATGGCACACGTCTTGGCTCCCTCTCGAATGTGCGAAGAATCTTTATTGTTTGCCCATAAATGCGTCTTCTTAGACCTGGAATTCTCCAGCTCTGAAGACAGCAGGAGTCAAGGATACCAGGCCAAAGCATGCAAAAACGATGTTATAACTCCCTGAGCAGTGATTCCTAATGCCAGCCCCTGAGCGAGTGTCTGACGAAGTGTTTCTCACAGATCTCTGTAGAGCAAGAAATAAAAGGATGATTTGTGAGTTCTTCATAAGCTAAACGTACTGTTCCTTACTCTGAGATTGTATCTCTCCTACTTTTTGGGTGTAAAATGTCCCTGTGTGTTGTTTTATGAGGACCATTATTTACTCTTCTTACTTGGTAAAATAAGTTAGCAAATACAAAGAATTTTTAAAAAGTTACCAACCTGTGAACTTGCCAGGAGAGTTCAGGATGCCTAGATTTGTGCTGTAGACACAGATCAACTATGTACATTATTACTCTGGGCAACTATAGACCTGTTTGGAGTCACTTCAGATTTCCAGCCTCTATCCTAAAAGCAGAGGATGTTGACTCCCATGACAGAGAACCATAAGGTACTGGGTACACAGGACCTATGATGCTCTAATGGCCTGAGATAAACCTTACCTGATCTGAAAACAGTATAGTGATCAACTTGAAAAATAGGAAAGTGTTGGACGAGTAAAAAAAAAAAAAAAAAAAAAAAAAAAGAGAGAGAGAGCCGGGCTTGGTGGTGCACGCCTATAATCCCAGCAGCTCAGGAGGCTGAGGCAGGAGGATCGAAAGTTCAAAGCCAGGTTCAGTAACTTAGCAAGGCCCTGAGCAACTTAGCAAAATCCAGTCTCAAAATAAAAACATAAAAAGGGCTGGAGATATTGCTCAGTGGTTAAGTGCCCTGGGGTTCAATGCCCAAGTACCAAAACAAAAACAGAGATTGACAAATGCCAAGATAGCCCACACTAATGTATTGACTGTTTGGGGAGAACTTAGGATTTGTGGGGAAACCTGGTGTAGGACGTAAAGGTTGAGTGAAAGGAAGCTTAGTTAACTCAGCTCTGAGACGTAATCCTTTTAAGTCTCCATTTTCGTAGTTCTGAAGTAGAAAGGCTCACCCTGCGTTGCTTCTCTGGAGTGTCAGCTTGCAGATAGAATGAGAATGGATAGGAGAGTGTTTTGCAAACCACAGCGTCCCAGACAGATTTAAGAAAATACTTTTACTGTATTGACGATTGAGAAGGTGATATTTCTAGACACATGACATTGCTCCAGGCAATCCCTTCACTGAGAAGTGATGATGGAAAGGTACAAGGCCTGTAGGCTAAATACTGTCAGAACGAGTTATCACCAAATAAATCTGGACAGCCCTATTTTTAACGTCATGTTCCCAGACCTAATAACTAGGCAGAGAGGCTCAATTCTGGTGAGGCCCTGAATCCAAAGTGGGAACAGAGGTTCACAAAAGGGCAGCCAGGGGTTATATCAGCTACTCATCCTCCAAGTTCTGAGTCAATGTCTCAGACCATATTTGGGTTTCATGGTATGCTGGTGTAAATTCAAAAGATAGCTTATCTGAAGACCTGTGCTAGCACTACTAAATTTTTCAATCAACAATAAATAATTTTATTGGCCCAAAGATTCTTGTTGTTAGAATGCATTCGGCTCATATTTAATAATAGCTGTTATGTAATGATAGCAGTTGATGTCTCACAGGGGGACTATTTGAACTGCTTTCCTCCCAGCAACCCTATGAGGATGGTGCTGTCCTTGTCTTCACCTTTGTTTGTTTTGCAGTATTGAGGAGCGACCCAAAGACCTCGCACAGACTAGGCAAGTGCTCTACCACTGAGTTCCGTCTCCATCTTCGTTGTCTTCATTCTTCAGATGAGGAAATTGAAGCCCAGAACTAAGTACCTTACCCACCGTCATCCTTTTAATAAGAGACTGAATTTAGACAAGGAAGCTTTACCGCAAGTTCAAAGCCAGCCTCAGCAACTTAGCAAGGCCCTGAGTAACTTAGTGGGACCCTGTCTCAAAATTAAAAAAAAATAATAATAAAAACGGGCTGGGAAAGTGGCTCAGTGGTTAAGCACCCCTGGTTTCAATCCCTGGTACCAAAAACAAAACAAAACAAAACAAATCTGTGCCTTCAAAGGGAAAGAGGGAGGCACAAAATGTAGTAAGCACCAAAATAAGTATGCTTACCCCTCTGCCCTGGTTCATTTTTCTCCAAAGGACCCTTCATTGCCATTTAGCAAACTACGTGTTCATATGCTTATTTTAATCTGTCTTCCACTACTAAAACTATAAACTCTATGATGGCAGTGTCCTTGCTTTGTTCACTGTATATCCCAGGATCAAGAGGGGTTCCTGGCAAGTGAATATGTTTAGAAGCCACTTTCAAAGACAAGGAATAGAAATTAAATTAAATTGAAGGCAAAATGTCACCATCTATCCCAAGATTCTTCCTTGGTAATCCCAACTGATAGAATCGTCATGGAATGGAATGTGCTGGAAGGCTCCAGGGAGAAGACAGGACACCAGCTAGAGCTCAGGCAGTGAAGTTGTCCTTTAAGAGTCTGGAGTCACATTAGATGTATGTGGTCATCCGCCCCTGTCCATCCTCCACCTCAGCCCTCCAACTGCATGGAGTGGGTTGTTGATTTCCACAAATTGACATTCCTGCACACATTCTCTTCTTCCTAGAGGGCCTTGCCCTGTGCCTCTCCTACCCTTTCCTCCTTTCTGTTTTGCCACTTCAGTTTTGCCCTGCAAAACTCAGGCCAGCTGTCACTTCTTCATTGAGATGCACCTCCTCTCTGCTCCCAGTAGTGCTGTACTAGGTCTAAAAGCAATGCTTTAATTTTTCTGGCCCTACACCAGAGGCTCCTTGAGAATAGGTCCATGTCTTATGCAGCCTATATTTCTATAACCAAACACTGTGCTTGGCTTAAGAATGACAGTCATGGGCTGGGGATGTTGCTCAGTGGTGTAGAGTACTTGCATCATGTACTCTATGTGTGATGCCCTGGGTTTGATCCCCAGCATTGAAAAAAAAATATCATGAAAAGAAATTTTTGGAGAGAGAAGAGAGAGAATCAATTTTATTTTAGTTTTCCATCTGGACTTTGTTTCCCTGACACTTAGTTGTGTATGTGGTGCTGAGATTTAAACCTGGGTCCTCATCCATGCCAGGCAAGTGCTCCAACAGCTGAGCCACCACTCCAGCTCTTCATAAAATGTTTTTGAACATTTCGTGGCAGAGGCTGTGTCCTCTAATTCTAGTACTCCTTTCCCTGAGCTTATGTAGGTTCTCCCTATGGAACTTGTGCTGTCAATTTTGAGTAAGGACAACCATGAAAATATCAAGAATAACAACAGGGGAATATTTGTGCTACCAAGTAGAAAAACATGTTACAAAGCTATATGAAGCTGTAAAGTAAAATAGTGAGCCAACTGTGCAAGAATAAATGAGCTAATCAATGAAACCGAATAGAAAGTCCATAACAAATAAAAGTATGTGTAAGTATTATTTCACAAAGGTGACATTTTCCAATCAATGAGGAAGTGATGGATGATTCAGAAAATGCTGGGACAAATTCTTTAACGATTTGGAGTGAAAAGAAAAGTTAAATCCCTTTGTCACACTAGATATCAAGATAAATAATGATGAATTTAATAATAACTCATATTATTGTTTACATATTATGTACCAGACCTGATGCCAAGCATGTCATCTGAGCATTATGACCATTCTCTGAGGTTGGTGCTTTTCAGACGAGCAAACTGAGGCTCAAAAAATTTAAGTTGGTCAAGGTTTCACAATTAATAAGTCAGGGAAGCTGGTACTCAAATTTAGGGGCAACTATTCCTACAGCTTTTAATCTTTGTGTGGAGTATGTTATTCTTTTAAACTTAATTTTATTGATATAAAATTGAATATACTCATGGGATACGATGTGATGTTTTGATATATGTATTAGCATGGAATGATTAAATCAAGTTGATTAACATATTCATCACCTCACATACTTATTTTTTTGTGTGGTAAGAACATTTGAAATTTCCTCTCTTAGCAATTCTGAAATATACAATACCTTATTATTAGCTATAGTCATCATGGTGTGCGATAGATCTCAAAACCTTATTTCTTCCATTTAACTGAAACTTTGTACCCTGCAGCTTTTAACTGCTATACTGTAATATTTCTCACTAAAATGATAGCATTAAAACCACAGAAGAATTACCACAAAAAGAAAATATTTTAAAACATAATCCAAAAAAGGCAGAAACTACAGAGGAAATGATGGCTAGATTTGAACATATAAATATTTTTAAATTGAATGAGAAGCAAATTAAACAACAGATTTAACACTAAAAATATTTGTACGTATGTGATAAAGTTCATAATCTTAATTTAAGGAGAAATTTTACAAAAAAAAATCGAAACAGAAAAAAAAATGAAGGTACTTGAATAGTCAATAAAATTCAACACAAAAGTTCAACCATAAGTAGTAATCACAGAAATGCACATTTGAATGATGCTTCGATTCCATTTTTTTCCATATCATAGTGGCCAAATGCAAATAATGGTAAAGTCCACTCTTGATTTTGTTCGAGGAAAATGGGCCACTTGTGAATACTGCTCTTGGAGCTATAAATTCTTGTAACCATTTTGGAGAGTGATTTGTTATTGTATCTTAGAAACAATATTCCACACCGTAATAAAATAGTCAGAGACAGTGCAAAGGTGAATGTTCATTATAGTATTCTTTATAGAAATGAAAGTTTAGGGGCTGGGGCTGGAGTTATAGCTCAGTGGCAGAGTGCTTGCCTAGCATGTGTGAGGCACTGAGTTTGTTCCTCAGCACCACATAAAATTAAATAAATAAAATAAAGGTATTCTGTCCATCTGCGACTAAAAAAGTTTTGTTTTGTTTTGTTTTTAAATCAAAAGTTGGAACTGACGGAAACCCAGCAATGGGGGATTAGCTGTGTAAATTATAGACTAATTCCATCCTGGAAGACTTTGTAGCCTTAAAGAGTTGTGAATGAGTAGATTTTAAACTCTGCTCCCAAGGATTTCACAGAAACTCCCTGAGGCCCAACGGAAAGGTAATGTGTGGATGGGGTTGTCTGTTCTATATATTTTGGTTCTGATTCAGAATCCATTAAAAAAGAATGGTAGTGGGGTTGGGGATTTAGCTCAGTGGCAGAGCGCTTGCCTAGCACGCACAAGGCTCCAAGTTTGGTCCTCAGCCCTGAAAAAAAAAAAGAATGGTAGTGGCGGTATTCCAAAAGTATTGGAAAAAACTGCCATTATGGAGAAATATGTCTGAAGACCATAAATAGAAGTTGTTCAATTTCACTGGGCCTGTTTCCTGATCTATAGAAAGTGAGGAAAACATCTAAAGGTCTTTGCCAAATAAGAATCCCAGAAGGCTGAACTTCTACTCCGGGTGTCAAGTGACTGGTCTTGTTTCATGCTCATATCTTCTTCCCTCCCAGAGCTTTCTTCTTGGATGACACTGCACTTCTTTCCTTCAGAGATGCTATGAAGACCCAGGGACTCAGGGCCTTGCAGAGGGCAACAACATCTTGGATAGATCTTTGAAGAGATGGATAGATAGGTAGGAAAGTCACACAGACCACCTCACCCAAGGGTCCAAAGGGGGTGACAGGGCTGTGGCCCTAATTTTTTTAAGAGAGAGAGAGGGAGAGAGTGAGTAAGAGAGAAAGAGAGAATCGATTTTATTTATCTTTCCATCTGGGCTTTGTTTCTCCAACAGTTAGTTGTGTGTGTGGTGAGTGAGGACCCAGGTCTGAACCCCAGCACCACAGTCCCTGCTGCCTCTTTTTTACTTTAGAAAAATGTTAGATTATAAAAATTTGGATTGTCTGATGTTTTTCTAATATCTAGACTGGGGCTATGGATTTTGGTGGACTACCCTTAGAAGTAAAATGCCATTTTCATTACATCATATCATGAGAACATTTATCAAAATGACTTCTCTCTGTTTATGTTTATCTTGATCACCCGGTTGGTTTCTCCATTGTATTTTTGCAAGATTTCACCATTGTAAAATTACTCCCTACTCCCTCCTTCCACACTATATTCTTTAGAAAGAAGTCACTCAGTACAGCCCACACTGAGGATGGGAGGGGATTGTTTGTGTCCTTTTGACATAACTTTCCACCTTAGCAAGAACAGCATCCACTTTCAAAGCCTCGATACGCTAAGATCATTGTGGAATTATGATCAGGTCTTTTTAGGATGGTGATATTTAGAAACCTTTGTGAGCAAAACTCAGATATAGAGAGCCTTGAGTGGTCCTCTGAAATTAATAGTGGGAGCTAGAGAGAAAAACCACCATTGGGCAGATTTCCAGCACTTGTCTGATGACCTTCCCTGGTTCTGGATCCAGCTCTCCCCAAAACTTGTAGAAACGTTGGCGCTAAGAGTTGATCTTTGCCTTATCACCATCATTTAAACTTGGTGAAACATTCAAAAAAAGCAAGAAAGGAGCTGGGGTGGTGGCTCAGCGTTTGGAGCACTTGCCAAGCATGCATGAGGACCTGGCTTCAAAACCCCAGCACCACATACACAACTAAGTGCTGGAGCAATGAAAAACTAAAGTTGATTCTCAATTTCTCTCTCTCAAAAAAAAAAAAACAAAAAACCTCACTCAAAAGAGCAAGGAATCAGGGATGGTCACCATGTTTGATCCATGAACCAATTTTAACTGATCAGTAGGGACTACCGGAATGGTGTTCTAGATTTTCAGAGGTCTAGGCTCAAGATAGGAAACTTTCGGACCAGGCGAAGGTTTTGCAGGGGTTCATTTGTTTGCATTTCTTTTTGTTTTTTGTTTTTTGGTGGTGGTCTGGAGATCAGACTCAGAGCTTCATGCATGCTAAACGTGAAACCATGTGCAGTTTAACGCCCATATCGTCTCCCTTCTTCATGGATCATTGAACATAGAACTTGCCATTCAACATAAAAATACAATCGCCTCTTGGTTAAGCCACAGTACTTTCCATCCTTCCTGCTCTCCTTCTTTGCTCCTCCCATTTTCCCTCTTTTCCTTCTTTCTTTCTAGCTCCCTCCCTCCTTTCATTCTTTGTTTTATGGCTGCTTGATCCCAAAAGAGCCCTACTGAAAAATCCGCAACTCTCAGAGGCTAAGTCCAGACCTTCTATTTTTGTGTTTTGCTCCCACAAATACATATACTGTAGATTTCAGTAAATGTTTATTTCTGGATGGATTTTGTAACTTGAAAGTACTCCTTCGCTCAATTTTGCAAGTTTCCAAAGCTTTATTTATGCTGACACAGCAAGCACTTTTTAAAAAATGACATTGATATATATTCACTCAAATAAATTAGTGTATGCTTCTTCACTGTTCCTTTTGGCTACATGGACAAGCTCATACTCCAAAGCACGTGACCCTGATACTGAAAACATTAAATGATGCTTCAGGTATTAAGTTACTACTTTGTCATAAGCATTATATGAGATGTGGAACATTTATTTTACATGGTGCCTGGCACATAGTTAACATTCAATAAATATTAGCTACTATTACTGAGAAATTTATTTTTTTCTTTCTGTTTTTTGCCATACTGAAGATTGAAGTCAGGGCTTTGCATACACTAGGCAAGCACTGAACTATATCCACAACCCTTTTAACTTTATTTTGAAATGTAACTTGCTAAGTTGCCCAGGCTGGTCTCAAACTTGTGATCCTTCTGCCTTAGCCTCCCAAGTAGCTGGAATTACAGGTATGTGCCACCATACCCAGCCTCTCTTTCTTATTTTTCTTGGCATTTGTTATATCATTGTTCCAGAGGTTGCATGGATAGAAACATAAAGTGAGAGTAAAAAGATAGGATTAGAGGTATTTAAATTTTTATCAGATTTTTTTTAAGAGAGAGAGAAAGAGAGAGGGAAAGAATTAATTTTATTTATTTTTTCATCTAGTTTTTGTTTCTTCAACACTTGTGTATGTGGTACTGGGGTTTGAACTGGGGTCCTCGTGCATACCAGGCAAGCACTGGAACCACTGAGCCACTGCTCCAGCCCCTCAATTTTTAAATATAAGAATCTCACTAACAAAAAGAAACAGTGCTAGAAAAGCAGTAATAAGGAAAGCACAAGAATATGTGCTGAAAGCAGTGTTAAAAGTGAGGTATACAAGAAGGCCAGCAAGATCTGTCCATGTGTCAATGTATTATTTGTTAAAATATTTAATGGTGATACACTATGTGCTAAGCATTGTGTTAGCTGGTGTAGGTACCTACACCTGAGGTTGAAAAAGAGAGATTTGGTCTTGCTCCCATGGAGTTTACTGTTCTCAGGGGGACAGAGCAGTTAATAAAGAAGTAAATAAGTAAATACATAATTAAAAATTATGATAAACACTACCCATGTCCAACAAACAACTCCAGCTCAAATTATCTAAATTAATTTCTTTGTTTTTTCTTTGCACTTTATCCAGTGTTCTCCACTCAGCAAATGACACCACCATTTACCAGTTACTCAGTTCAAAAACCCAGAAGTGGGGCTGGAGAGCAATGGCTCAGCACTTCCAGAGCTTGCCTCACATGCTCAGGGATGCAGATTTGAACCCCAGCACCACATACACAACGAAGTCTCAGAGTAACGAAAGCCATATGGAAAACGAAAATAAAAGTTGATTTTCTCTTTCTCTCTTACTGCCCCTCTTTCTCTTAAAAAAAACAACAACACTACTTGAAATGATTTACACATTCAATATAATATGTATCATAATTTCACTGACCTTTTTTTGTAGAAACAGAAAAATAGATCCTCATATTCATAGGGAATTACAATAGGCCCCAAATTGTTAGAAGAAAGCAGAGATAAATCTTTATGATCTTGATGTTAGCAATGAATTCTTAGATATAACACAAAGAACATGAACCACTAAAAGAAAAGATTGATAAATTAGGCTTCATCAAAATTAAAACCTTTTTTACATCAAAAGAAGTTATTAAGGATTGGGGATTTAGCTCAGTGGCAGAGTGCTTGCCTAGCATGTGCAAGGCCCAGAGTTCGGTCCTCAGCCCTGAGGAAAAAAAAAGAAGACGTTATTAAGGAAGTGGAAAGAGGGGTTGGAGTGGTGGCTCAGTGGTTGGAGCGCTTACCTGGCGTACACAAAGACCCAGGTTTGAACCCCAGCAAACACAAAGGCCAGATTGAAAAAAAATTGATTCTCTCTCACTCTCATTTTAAAAAATGAAAGTGAAAGGAATTTACAGAATGATTGAAAATATTTGTAAATCATATACCTGATAAGGATATACTATCCAGAATGCATAATGAACTCTTTCAATGCAACAATAAAAAGATTAAAAAAATTAAAAATGGGTGAAGGACTGGAGGGGTGGCTTAGTGGTATCATGCTTATCTGGCATGCATGAGGACCTGGGTTCAAACCCCAGTACCACATACACAATTAAGTGTTGGAGCAACGAAAACCAGGTGAAAAACTAAATAAAAATTTATTCTCTCTCGCTCTTGCTCTCTCTCTCTCTCTCACTCTCTCTTTAAGAAAAAAAGTGGGTGAAGGACTTGAGTAGATATTTCTCTAAAGAAGATAAACAAATGACTATCAAGCCAAGTGTGGTGGCGCATGCCTGTAATCCCAGCTACTTGGGAGGCTGAGGCAGGAGGATCATGAGTTAAAGGCCAACCTGGACAACTTAGCAAGACCTTGTCTCAAAAATAAAACAAAAAGGGTTGGGGGTATGGTTCAGTGGTAGAACACCCTGGGCTCAATTCCCAGTACTGAAGAAAAACTAAGATAATTACAAGCATCGACAAGGATGTGGAGAAAATGGAACCGTTTTATACTGCTGGTGGGGATGTGAAATGGCTCAGCCACTGTGGAAAGCTGTCAGTTTTGATAGACCAGAGGGTTGGGATTAGAGGGAATGAATAAGCACAAATATTTCGAATAAACTCTGCAGATAAGTCTGAAAATCTTTCTCTCCTCTCCCATCCTTGTGAGCCATATGAGATACCTCAGGGAGCCATTGACTCTGGAGGAAACTTGACACACACGATCCTAATCAAAGGAATTATGTCTTTAATCTGTAGATCCAGAGTCCAGCTGCTTCTGAAGAGAAAAGAAGGTCCCACAAGACTGCTTCAGATACTTCGTCAGGCAGGTCTGTGCCACTATTTTTGCTTCAGAACCACCCACCTAGTTGGCACTTGCCTTCTCAGAAAAGGCATTTAACCACCAGAATTTTCACCCGCTGGAGGGTGGGAAAGAAGAGGACTGGTGGATGTACAGCTACAAGGCAGAAATAATATTCATCTCCTGCTAACTCCATTCCCCCTCTACTCCTTTGCAACAGGAAAGACTGATGTTAGAAGGTTTTAGACAGTGAAAAGGTGATCGAGTTCACAATCACTTTTGTGGTGATCAGACAGAAATGATAAAGATGTGGGGTGAATGCTCTTTTCAAATGGTCAAATCTCTCAACTCACTTGGCATCTGGGTTGGTGAGATAAGCAGAGAGCAATGCCAATTTCAAATTGCTCCAATTGCAGAGAGTGGTGCTTGTGAATGGAGATGATCCTTTTGCATGGGATATTTGGAATACAAGAGGGAAGGTAGCTGGCATTACCATTGGCATTCTAGCCGCACTGAGTTGGCTTCTTGACGTTTTGAGTCTTGGATAACAATCATATATGAGTGGATTTTAGCAGTGGAATGTTAAGTCTGTTAGTGTGTTAGAAATGTGTTAGAACAATCTACCAGGGTCTGTTTACGCAGAGTAAGAACTGACTTTGTCTAATGCTTTTCCCTCTAAGCAAAGACCATGCTCAAAGCTTCACCCTGACAAGTGGCCAAATCAACACAGCCTGGAGTGATTAAGTGCTTTGGAACTGCAGCTTCCAAAATGGAACCGACTCCTTTGGCAGACATGGCCAGGTGCGGCAGCCTGCCCTCAAGCTAAGCAAAAGTCAGGAAGACACTGTTTTCTGCTGAGTTTCACTATTAACCGAGTTTGTAACTTGGCCAGGTGTGGTGTACAGAAGTCTTTTTTTTTGGCCCAAACAAAAGATATTTTTAAATTTTAATTTGAGTTTAATTTGAGTCCTAATATGTGCATGCTCCCCCCACCCTGCCCACTGCCTCTCAAATCATAAACTCTGTTTATACTGAGCCTGCATTTCTGCATGGATTGCCTGGAACTGAGAAGTAGTATCTCCATTTACACAGGTCACTTTGGGTCCCACCACTAACACAGCTCATCAGTGTGCTTTTATGTCCACAACCAGCTGACCTCAGACCTCCTTCAGTGTTCAGGCAGTTGCGAATGTGTCCCAGACCACTTCAAACCCAAAAAGTACTCACAAAGGAAGAAGCTTCACACATTTATTCAGAAAAGATCAAAACGTACCCACAAGTGCTAATCCCCCACTCATAATAGGGGAAACTTTGGAGAGTTCCCTGGCAATAAAGTAGAAGTCTTCCTAGAAGATATGCCAGATGGTGAAGTGCCATGGCTGCTTTGTGATAGTGCAGAAGCGATTACCACAGATCCCTCAGGAAATAGTCATTTCATACCCCTAGTATGTTCATTTCTAGGCTCATTGGATAGTCCTAATGTAGTGGTTCTCAACTAAGGTGAATGAAAAAGTGTCCCAGGTACTGATGCATGCCACCACTCCTGATGGAGAACCACTGTCACAACCACTTCTAAGTGCTGTGTGATCACTTCTATGGTGACTCTAATTCCTCTTTTAAAACCTTGGCTCTGAATCCCTGAGGGTTGTTTTAAAATTAGAGGTAAAAGGGGAAACCCTGAGGGTTATAAAGACTGCTGAAAATAGTGATTTCCAAATCTGTTAGCTGGAAATCTTTAAGCCACAAAACCCATGGCTCACCCTCAGTTACTGCTATGACATCAGAGCCTTTTCCCTTATTAATTAAAATCATAGTCTGGTACTAAGACTGACCCAAGTTCAAATCTTAGCTCTACCATTTGCAAACTGAGTGGTAGCTGATGAGCCCTTCTCAAATCTCAGCTTCCCGATCTGTGAAACAGTGATGGTAACGTCTACCGCTCAAGACTGCTGTGAGGACTCCCTGAGATTGCATGAACAAAGCCTCTGCCGGAGACCTGGGTTCATGTTATTCACATTGTGAAGGAGGGTTAGCTTTTTCAGCCTTCCAGAAGTAGGGTCAGTTGAGTATTCTTTGGATTCTCGGTTGGGATTCCACCAGGCACTCTAATACCAGAGTGCAGATATGAATCCAGGGCCCAATTTAGAGAAGACCCCAATATAGGGACCTTTGAAGACAACATGCTGCTTGACATTATAGCTTTATATGTCAAAATCTAAGAACCTACTTAAATTTTAACTATTTAGCTCAGTTCCCTTAAGCAAAACAGAAACTACTCACCTCACCATGACAATTATTATTCTCCTCCTTCTGTGATCCATGCTTGTTTCAGGGGAAGAAGAGAGAACAGAATTATTTAAGCTACATATTCTCAAAATAAGACTAGAAACCAGGGGCCCCAAAATGTGTCTTTAATCACTTGATAATTTGTTTAGAGCTGAGGTAACTGTGTTAAGTATTTTCCTAAGAAATGGAAACTAAAGCCAAGGAGAATGCAAATATAAAAGACATGAATTCCAACCCAGTAGGGGCTCATTTCAAAACTTTAAAAAGTATGCTGTTTGCAAAAGATAAACTTTATGTCAGAATCAACCTCCACAGATGACAAGGCAATACTTCCTGAGAAGTTGAAGTCAGCAATACAGTTTTAGAAAGCTTATTTACCTAAGAAAAAATTTAAATGTTGTCTAATCCGATTTATTTTAGAATCAGGTACCTTCGTATACCTTCTGCATTTTGATCTGGATGCTTAAGTCTGTCACAAGAAAGCAGAAAATCTTTTCTTCTTCCAAAGAGAAAGGGACAGTGTGTGTGTGTGTGTGTGTGTGTGTGAGAGAGAGAGAGAGTCAATTTTACTTAGTTTTTCGTGTGGCTTTAGTTGCTCTGACACTTTGTTGTGTATGTGGTGTTGGGGTTCAAACTCATGTCCTCGCGCATGCCAGGCAAGCACTGTTACTGCTGAGCCACTGCCCCAGCCTCAGGCAGGGAAATCTTGATCTGAACCATAGGCAGAGGTCAGGTTCCAGAAATAAAATTAAGGAAGTCTTGTTGAAGGAGCTGTCCGCCTCTTTGGTGCTGATAACCCCAGCAAGTTACCTCCATGAGGCTGCAGGAAGAAGCTGATATTAGACAATTGTGGGTACATGGGAGAGTCTTGCCTAGTGAATTTATATACCACGAATGGGGGTGAGAGAATCTCTCGATCAGAATGGAATGCTCTTGAAGCAGTTAAGGTCATCAAAGCCTGCTATCCTTGCTCTATCCAGATGTCGACTATGACTTAGAAAACCCACTAAGGATTAGGAATGTCAAATCCCAAGAATCTCACAAAAGGTACATAGTATGAAACTGACATTTTTTTAACACCTGATTGCTTCTATTAAGCTTTTAACATCCATTTTACTTTCATTTAATGTTAAAAGGCACTGTTGTCCTCGTATTAAATTGGGGAAACTGACTCTTTCTGTAAGCAGCCTGAAGTGATCTGTGAAAATGATTTGCTACTCTCTTGACCCAGAAAACCCCACAAAATCATGCAAATCAAGAGGTTCAAATCTTCATTTTCACTTTAAGAAACCCGTGAAACTGTGCAGGTCATCAAGGGTATGCATAATCAAAAAACCACCAAGCACCTGAAAGATGTCACTTTATTTATTTATTTATTTATTTATTTATTTATTTTTGTAGGTGATGCTGGGATTTGAACTCATGTCCTTGTGCACGCCAGACAGGTGCTGTAACCATTGAGCAACTGCTCCAGACCCAATATGTCACTTTAAGGAGGCAATCTGTACAATATATTGTTGGATTTTTTTTTAAGAGAAAAGGACAGTGAGAGAGAGAGACAGAGAGAATCAATTTCCATAGAGTTTTTCACATGGCTTTCGTTGCTCCAACACCCAGTTGTGTACGTGGTGCTGGAGTTTGAACCCATGTACTTGCACATGCTGGGGAAGCACCGTAACCTCTGAGCCACCGCTCCAGCCCCTGGATTTTGTTTTTTGATTCAATCTGCTAATCTGTATCTGCATTGAGACCATCCACATTTAGTGTTAGGATAGTTATACTGTTGTGGTTATACCCCACCACAAGTCAAATACTATTTATGCAATCATTTAATTCTGAAAAATTCACAATCATATATATATATATATATATATATATATATATACATATACACACATTTATATCTCTTATGGGGCATAATGTAGAAGAATCTAGAGACTAGGGTGTGGGCAATGTGGGGGTAACTATGGTTTAAGATCAAGTGCATATCATACTGTTACCTTATACACATTTGTGATTGTGCAACAACTTAATTCATTAATATAAAAATATTTTAAAAAACAATGTGTGCCCTTCCAGAATTAACAATGGTGGAGTTGGGAGGTGTGCCCAGGCTGGACACAGAGTCGATGACCCAAAAAGAATTTTTGCTACATATGCTTAAAAATGCAGTAACACTGAACTTCAGGGTTTAGACGTAGATTATCTGGTCGTTGAACATATCCCGGTGAACAAAGCACTCAAGATATATCACAGTACTTTCACAGCTGGTGGTCAGATTAACCCATACATGAGTTCCCCCTGCCACATTGCGATGATCCTCACTGAAATGGAACAAATTGTTCCTAAACCAGAGGAGGAGGTTGCACAGAAGAAAAAGATATCCCAGAAGAAACTGAAGAAACAAAAACTTATGGCCTGGGAATAAATTTAGCATACAATGCATGCAAATAAAAGTAAAAAAAAATTAGGGAAACTGAGATTCAGGAAGGTCAGGTAAAAGTACTCAGTGTTCCACAGCTAGAAGGTGATGTGTCATCCTTTTTGAATCTGAGCTTCTGTATATGAAATTTGCCTAACTTCCAAGCTTGAATCCTTTAATCACACGAAATTTACTTAGGACTGAAGCCAAGACCTGCAGAACCATGTCTATTGGATGGAAAGGAGGATGGATCTGGGAAAGACTCAAAAAGCAGGTATTCAGTCCATAATTTGGGAGCATTGCCTCTTTTCTATCTAAGAAGGGCAGCTGATGAAAATCATGTTCACTTTCTTCCTTAACCAGGAACATCACTCATAGTTACTAACAAGATGCTTTTCAATGATACCAACTCTGCCAATAAATGAGGGTGATTTCAATCCTAAGGCAATCTCCATTCTAGCATCCTTTTCTCTATATGGAGCACCAGAGGCTTTCGGTATGTTTAGATTCCTTTTTATTCAGGAGTACATAGTGCCCTTTCATCATGTCTTTGGTGAGCACTGTTGAGATTCATTCTTTTGTGAGGAGCTATAAAATGATGATTTTCTATTGTTTCTTATTTTTAGCTGAATACTTCTAGAAGAAGAAACTTCTCATTAACTATTTGGTTACTTTGAGGAAAAAGAGGACACATGTTTAAGTTCCCCTACTGTTTTATTTTTATTTTTTATTTTTTTAAAGAGAGAGGGACAGTGAAATAGAGAGATACAGTTTTATTTAGTTTTTCATGTGGCTTTCATTGTTCTGAGACTTGTTTGCGTCCGTGGTGCTGGGGTTTGAACTCAGTACTCGCACATGCCAGGCAAGCGCTGTAACCGCTGAGAACTGCTCCAGCCCTCCCCGTTAATTTTTAAAATGAGTTGATTTGCTCACATTTTTTTTCTAAAACCTATTTTTTTAAGAGAGAAAGGGATAGTGGGGAGGGGAAGGAAAGGGAGAATCAATTTTATTTAGTTTTTCATGTGGCTTTTGTTGCTCCATCACTTTGTTGTGTATGTGGTGCTGGGGTTTGAATCTGGGTCCTCGCACATGCCAGGCAAGCACCATAACTTCCGAGCACCACTTCAGCCCCCAAAACCTAAAGCCACATCACCAGCCCTTTTAATCTTTTCTTTTTTTTAAGTTTTGAGACAGTTACATTGCTAAGGCTGGCTTTGAACTCGCAATCTTCCTATCTTAGCCCCCCAAGCCTCCGGGATTATAGGTGTGCACCATCATACCCAGCTCCAAAAGCTATTCTAATCAGGATTTTACCCTACCACACCACTGAATCTACTTTTGTTGAAATCACCGATGAAGTCTATGTTGCTGAGTTCAAAGTCCGGTTCTCATTCCTCATACTAACCCATCATTGGCCTTTGCCATTGAGAGTCAGCCTCTCTTTTCTGAAACACTTTCTCCACTTGGTTTGAGGACAGCACACTCTCCTGACCTCTGTCGTACCTCATTGACCTCTCTGTTTCAGTCTCTGCTATTCATCCTCACCTCTCTAAATTCTCATGTTGGAGTGCCCCTGAACAGTTTTTAAACCTCTAGCTCCTTGAAGGTCTCACCTAATCCTTTGATTTTAAAATACCGTTGTATGCTAAATGCTTTCATATTTATCTTCTCAAAATCCAGACTCAGAATTATCTACTTGATATCCTCACTTCAAAGTCTAACAGGCATCTAAACTTCACCTGCCTGAAACCTAACTCCCATTTCTCTCCTACAATCAGCTTCATCTACATCCTTTCCTATTCTGGTTAATGGAAACCTTCTTCCAGTTGCCCTGGCTAAAATTTTTTGGATTAACCTTTGTGTCCTCTTTCTTTCTCACATTCCATATCTGATTCATTAGGAAATGCTTTGATTCTCCCTTTAAAATATATCCACGATTGGATCACTTTTCACACCCTTCACTGCTACTACTCTGGTCCAAGACACCATTGTCTCTCACCTGGATTATTACAATAGCTTGCAGCTCCTGCTGTCTTTCCCTGTCCTTATCCTCCACTTTGAGTTCATTACTAACATTCAAAATTGGAGACTCAACTCAGACATCCTTCTTCACAAAGCAGCCGGAGTGGCCTTTGAAAATATGTCAGATCACATCACTTCTGTCAAACCCTCCAAAGGCCCTCTTTTTGCATCATTTACCTCCATTGTACTTATTATCATTAAATATACCATGTATTTACCCCATTACTTTTGTTGGTTTGCTCCCTCTACTTGAATGTAAACTGCAAGACAGCCAGAAATTTTTTAGTTTTTTTTCACTGCTATATCCTAGAATCAAGAAGAGAACCTAGCACGGGGTGGTACCCAGGGATGGCTTTAATGGCACAGAACCAGTGCAGTAGCACAGGGTTCACTCTCAGCAGGGGGATCCTGCTCTTGAAGTTTAATACTCTGTGGTTGCCATTTTGAGATTCATAAAAATTTTTATCTTTGAATCTGTGTTTCTGAAATGAAGTCCAATGGGATAATGGAGTAGGCACTGGGGGCATGGTGCCCCAATTCACATGTGATCCTGCCTCTGCTGTCCCCCACTTCTTCCAGGTGGGTTCTCATCTGCCGGCTCCCCTGCCCGCTCTCAGCAACTCTTGTCATGTTACACCCAAGAGAGGCCTTGGGCATGGGGAAGGGGTTTGTCAGAGTCAGGCATTTGTGGCTGGCCTGGGTACTGGGTGCCTGTGAGGGTCTATACTTATCTTGCCAGTATCTCTGTGCTCCAGGAACGAAACATTAAATTTTAAAAAATACCATGACCAGAGGAGAGAGATAGTGTGAAAGCAAGCAAAACACCTTTTCTTGCTTTTGAGCAAGGGGCCTTGCATGTTCTCGGAGCACTGAAAACTTTCACCTGCACATCCTGTACCCAGCCCTATAATGTTGACTAAGTATTTTTAAAATTATTTTTTATTAAAGAATTGAGTTATTGTACACTCATAAACACATACAAAGCATCTTGTGTTAGGCATATGTTCTTTTTTTAAATTTTTGAACAGCCATACAAGTTTTTTTTTAACAAAATAGTATAAAATGTGTATAGTTTCTGGATACTAGATTTACTCCCAGGAGTGCCCCCCCCCCAATTACCCACCCTTATCCCTCCCTTCCCTTACCCACTATATCTCTAAAAAAAGTATTAGGCTGTATAACATTACACCTTATCTGGATTTAACATGATAATAGACCACCTTTCTCAATGGCCAGGATCTAGTCCCAACCTCCACAGATGAGTGGAGACAATCGACCCTTAATTCTCTGGGTTAAGCTGATGTTACGAAGCATAATTTCTTCCATAGCCATCCATTTACCTTCAAAGGCTGCAATATCATTGTTTCTAATTGCTGTGTAAAATTCCATGGTATATATGTACCACAATTTTTGGATCCATTCATCCAGTGAGGGACATCTGGGTTGTTTCCAAAGTCTAGCAATAGTAAATTGAGCTGCTATGAACATAGATATTGCTGTGTCACTATAATGTGCTGATTCTA